>JAMPIV010020343.1:90000-230991 GCA_024509875.1 Oreohelix idahoensis
CACTTCTATAAAGTAAATTCTGCAATTATCAAATATTCCCTTTCACAAAAATCTCTGGTACACACTAGAGAAATGGATAACGTCCATTCCAAAGCTCTGCCAGAAACGTACTGTCACGAGATTACTGCATCCCAGAACAGCTCAGTAAAAATCACTCATACGCGGACTAACCGCGTGAGACTATCGCTCAGCTCAACCCGTCTCTCCCCAAACTAACACTAAGAATATTCGACAACATTCTTTATCCTATTTAAAAAAAAACAAAAAAACTAGCAACCACACAGTTGAGCTGTGTTCAAAAATTATCGAGCAATAAGACTCCAACTCAAAAAATCATCTCATCACTAAAGCGTGCTAACTAACTTGTGTACAAAAATCCGACCCATGCATATAAATCTTTAACACCTAACTCCCATTAATAAAACATGACTTAACAGCCTACACCGACCCCTGGGGGAAAAAATGATATCATCATTTTTTTTGACAATTACATCGAACACAAATGTGAGGTCGATGACATTCTAATATCTACAACAAAAAATTATTTTATGTTAAGTCATACAATTAACCTAACAATAAAGGGATGGAAGTGTGAGTATAGTATGAAGAAGAAGTGTGTAACTAGAATCAAATGCATACGTAGATGAAGTATGGAAGCATAAACAAAATAAGAACCAACAAGAGGATAGTAAAAGAAGAGATGGAATGAAATGAAGAATGACCAGCAAAGAAAGAAAACAAGGAAATGAGAGCAGGAAAAGAGAACAATGATACAACATGGTAACCATAAAATTAAACAATGCATTGTATAAATAAACACTATTATGGCAAAACAACATATACTAGAAAAAACAATGCATATCTAAACCAAAGAACAAATAGCTAGCTACTATTTAGTAGTAGCATAATATGCAAGAATAGCCAAGTTACTAAACTTATGCAGTACAAATGATGAACTTATTATAGACATTAAAATTAACAATACTGCTACAAATAGTTACCCCTAGCTCACAATCAAGCGCTGGGTAATGAAAATATCTCACAATGTCAGAAAAACACCTTTCCAAAGTACAATACCGAAATGTATCGTAATGATAATCTAAATTTAAATCGCAATATCACTATAATTGTAACACGTTCAATGTTTATACCAAACACAGTCATACAAGAACAATATGGCAATGGCATGGTGCATAAAATGTAAATAATACAATGTCTTAAATTAAACATATACTATAAATATCCATAGCTCCAGTGATCTTGAAAACTCTTGTGAGCATGTTGATACATAATCATCTAGAGTGGCGGCAAAACTCTGTCTTCACTGGAACAGAAAAACTTCCCCAAGGCGACATATACAACAGGTTGAAAAGTAATAGCCTAATTACATAACATAGCAACTTTGATTCTCATGGGAAAGCCGTCGCTGTGAAAAAACACAAATGAAAATCACTATTTTAATAACGGTAGGATTTTATGAAGGGCAACAATTAACTTTAAATTTAACCTAGCGCGTGTGGTTTTGTAAATTTCCGACCCCTGTACGATGTTAATAAAACCTTCCTCCGTTACATAAGAAAGGGTAACAGAGAAAGTAACACAGCTTGAACTAGAATCTTGAATTAAATAGTGTCATGAAAGTGTTCTATCAGTGTGCGATAATGCATAATAGAGTCGTGGGTATATATAGTGATACCGAAATCTATAACCAAATCTAGAAGAAAGCAGTTAAGCAGAATCCTGTGGGCATCGAAACAATATGTCTGCAATCACATTATTCGAACCTCGAATAGCTCGTATAGAAAAATTGAAGGATTGTAGCGAAATGGCATAATGAGTGGATCTTGAGCTCTTCAAGTCCTTATTCTGTATAGCTGTGAGAGCTTTTTGGTCAGTTTCTACTATAAAATGCGCGCCAAGAAGGAATCTTTGAAGTTTCAGAATCGTCCAGGCCATTGCTAACAATTCACGGTCTAGGACAGAATAGTTCCGTTCTGCCGCAGTCAATTTCCTAGAGACATATATCACTGGATGCAAAGTTTCAGAATACTCTTGCATCAATGCGGTTCCAATCCCTATCAATGAGGCGTCGCTGCGAAGAATAAAAGGCTTTTCTGAATTGGGTAGTCGCAAGATAGGGGCAGATGAAAATAACAGCCTTATTTTCTCTAAAGAAGTCTGGCATTCTGGACAGCAGTGTACTATGTTAGGCGATCCCTTCTTCAATAGACTAGAAAGAGGTGCAGTGATCGATGATAGGTGTGGAATAAATCTTCCATAAAATTGAATTAGACCTAGTAGACTACGAACTTGTTTTTTTTTTGTCTTAGAAGTAGTGATATTGAGGATCTTTGAAGTATTATGGTCCTCAGCCTGCAAGAGCCCATGATCAACACGGTGGCCCAAAAAAGAGATGTTGCTGAACCCAACATGGGCTTTAGACGGTTTAGCCGTCAAATTGTGGGACCGAAGTGTAGACAAAAGTTCAGAAAGACCTTTAAAGTGATCATCCCAAGAATTACTAAGAAAGCAAATATCGTCGAGATACGCAATAACATCCTGACGATGAGAAAGAATTCGACGCATCATGCGTACAAAAGTAGCCGGAGCGTTGACGAGCCTGAAAGGCATAAGGTTCCATTGGAACAAACCCCGAGGTGTTGAAAAGGCAGTAAGGGGTTTGGCGCGTTCAGTAAGTGGGACTTGCCAGTATCCTTTCGACAAGTCGAGTTTAGTAAAGAAGAGTGAATTAGAAAGTTTGATGAGTAGATCTTCCAACAAAGGCATTGGTTCTGCATCAAACTTAGTCACTTAATTCAATTTGCGATAGTCGACACAAAGACGTATGTTATTGTCTTTTTTTCTGACAATAACCATAGAAGAGGAGTATGCCGAAGTAGATGGTTCAATTATATTTAAATGTAACATTTCATCTAATTCTTTTTCAACTTGAGTTTGAAAGTGCAATGGTATTGGGTAAGGTCTAACTCTAACAGGGTTATAATCAGTGAGTATAATGTCATGAGTAATGACCGATGTTTGACCAGGAATGTCGGTAAGGACATCCTAAAAAGTCTGCAATAAAGACGAGACTTTCTGCTGTCTTTCTAAAGGTAACTCCGAAGAAATAGTCACATTTTCCCATGATTCTGTTGAACGTAAAGGGACAACAGGAAGAGGAAGATGTACGTCCGAGAATGTAGCTTCTTCCTTCTGAATAACAGACAGAGATGCATAGTGATTATGACATAATGGAGGATCGTCGGTCTTCTGAAAAACAGACTGTAGATAGTATGGACGGGCATGAAATTCTTTCAGCATATTAATGTGGTAGGTTTTATGCTTCCCGTCAACATCGAAAACATAGTCGACGTCAGAAATTCTTCAGATAATAGTATAAGGACCTTTCCAAGAAATAAGAAGTCGATTATCTCTACGAGGGAGCAACACAAATGCCTCGTCACCAGGACAGAGTTGTCGTTGACACCTATATCTATTTGCAAAGAGCCTCGCTTTCTCCTTGGCAGACTCAGATGCTGTGGTAGCTAACCTACATGCATCAATAATTTTCTGTCTGAGAGCAATGACATATTCGTAAGAAGACTGAGTGTCGTCATTAATGTCATCAGCAGTTAGTAGGTCGTGAAGTAATGACATGGGACCACGAGGTTGCGCACCAAAAACGAGCTCGAATGGTGAAAAACCAGTATGCTCATTTGGCACTTTCCGATATGCGAAAAGGGCAGCAGGTAAAACCCTGTCCCAATCCTGAGGATAATCATCAGTTATCTTCCCAAGTAAATTTTTAAGCGTTCTATTTTGACGCTCAACCAAACCATTTGACATAGGGTGAAACACACTGCTTAGAGACCTGTCAATGTGGAGCATTGCCATTACATGAGACATAGAGTCTGACACAAATTGTGTGCCATGATTAGATAAGATTTGTTTAAGAAAACCCAGACGTGAGAAAATTAGCCAAAGAGCATCTGCAATATCAGCAGAAGAAATGTTTTTAAGAGGTATAGCCTCTGGCCAACGCGTACACATATCGATAAATGTAAGGATGTATTGGTGTCCCCTGGCAGATTTGACTTTAAAAGAACCAATAATGTCAATTGCCATTTTCTGAAAAGGACGAATAGGAATAGCTGCATCTTGGATAGGTTCTGCATAGCGTGGACCTCGTGACTTAACCTCCTGACTTATTTTACAGGAGCGAAAATAAATAGTTATATCTCTATTTACGCCCGTCCAAAAGAAGGAAGAAAGAACCCTAGATTTAGTTCGGGAAAATCCCATATGTCCTGCACAATGAGAGTCGTGGGCATGTTGCAAAATACGAACTCTCATAACCGTAGGTACCATAATTTGCGAACGTATGGACGAAGTAGAACCACGTACCATTCGAACTAGCACTCCATTTTAAATTAAGAACCAATATTTAAGGTTTGTGTCATAGTTTGTGTTATCTTGTTTAACTAGCAGAAAAAATGTTTGTAATGATGTATCATTTTGTTGAAGTTTGATAAAAGACTCCCGTGAAATAACAGAATAAGCGTCCTGATTATATACTTTATTATTTCCAACATGTGGTGTCTGTAAAAGATTTTGAGCTTGTGCTCTAGTTGTGACTGCATAAGTAGCCTGAATGTTTTGCTCTTCGCAGATAGCAATCTGTTTAGGAGTACAATACTTAATCCCATGTATACGTCCGACGATAAGGTCTGCAATAGGATTCGGGAGCATGCATGCATGGACATGTCCCGTAAAAAAGGGAGTGGGTATGTGGACGATAGCAGTAGGGAACGTTTCAACTGTCCCACCAAATGTCACACATTTCACTACATCACCAGTGGCACAGGAAGGATGTATCAGAGACTGCTTAATCCCAACAGTTGTGCATCCAGACTCAAAGAGAACTGAGACTGGCTTATTATTTACAAATCCCTAATGTAGAGTAAGAGACCCTCTTCCGTTATGCGCAGCTAAAGCAGGAAGAGTTGGTAGAGGATGACCGCAACTCAAGGTAGTTAAAGCTGTTGGTTGGAACAAAGTTGTGCACTCAGGGCACTGAGATGCCCTCTCGAAATCGAAAGCAGAGCAAGCAGTAGCATTTGAGACCCTATCATTATTGTTACCTTGATTAACAATAGCCTGGGGCTCCTGTTGAGCAGAGTTAGCATGGCGATGCGATCTATCATTTGGAGATCTACCGTCATATCGAGATCTATCACAACTATTATTTCTATTGGGACCATTGCTATTTGCTCTATTAGGACCATTGTTCTGATTTGAACCCCGGTTAGCATAGTTGCGATTACTATTTCCCCTTTGATCAACATATCTATTAGATGGATTTTGTTGTCTGCGAGAAAAATTATTGTAAGGTTGATAATCTCTAATGTAGTTACCCCTTCCAAAGTTTCCATAATTGTTGGAACCAAAATGCTGAGGTCCGTTAAATTGTCTCCAGTTTCTTGGAGAAGAAGAATTACTACGTGGTGGACCCCCTTGGTACTGTCCAAAATCACGATTATCTCTCCTACCAGAATTGCGATCAGCACTTTGAGATCTATTGTGCAAATTAGGACCATATGGTATTGCCGAAGCCACGGGTAAACCCTCTCTGACTTGAGAGTGGCTAACAGTCACATTTGGGTGTGCCGTGACGTATTGGCAACAGTATTGTTCCATGTCTTTCAAGTTCGTAGGCTTTCGCTCATGTAGAAAGGAAAGAAAACAAGTGTTAACTGATGACATGACTTTGTCACGGAGTAATAAGTCCATAAGGGCTTCATATGTGTGTTCAGTTTTTAAAAGTTCAATCCAACGTGAAAACGTAAGACGTATATTTGCTATAAACTCTGAAAAATCTTCCCCAGTCTCCGGTAACAGAGTCTTAAAGCGCAGACGATAACTGTCTTTATTAAGTTGGTATTTCTTTATCAAGGCAGCCCTGACAGTATCATATTTATTTTTGTCGGGCCCTTCCAACCTACTTACAACATTCATTGCTTCACCCGAAAGTAGTTGCATAAGTCGAGCACAATATTTCGACTAGT
The DNA here is from genome assembly GCA_024509875.1 of Oreohelix idahoensis. Lineage (NCBI taxonomy): Eukaryota > Metazoa > Mollusca > Gastropoda > Stylommatophora > Oreohelicidae > Oreohelix > Oreohelix idahoensis. The sequence continues at coordinate 96,066 of JAMPIV010020343.1, forward strand.
CTATCTTCTGAGATTCACATTTAAGTTCAAATCTATTTAGGTAAAATACGACATCGTCAGAGGTAGGTTTAAAAGCAGGCAAACTGAGCTTATAAGAATAAGTATTTGTCTTATGAGAATTAGTTTGAGTATCTGTAAGATTTTGTATATTACCATTATTCATCACCTTTAATCTCTCCAGCTATTTAGACGACACCTTTTCCTCGTGCAGCCTCGTATTTTGTTAAGCTTGCATCTGAAGTTTCCTCTCTTCCATTTGCATTTGCATTTGCTTTTGAATTTGTTCTCTTCCACTTCCAATTACTTTTGAATTTTTCTTTCTTCAGCCTCTAATTTCTGTTTTTCAGCTTCCATTTTTTTTTTTTTCAGTTTCCATCTGAAATTTACTCTCTTCTGCTTGCATCTGCAATTTTCTATCTTCAGCCTCCATTTTCTGTTTTTCAATTTCCATTTGAAGTTTCCTCTTTTCGAATTTCTGAGCTTTGTCATATTCGACACGTGCGAATTCTTTTACTTCCTCAGTAGTCATACCAAGGGATTTCCCTTGTTTAATAAAGTAGTCTAAAGTAGACATTTTGTCTAATTTTATGAGATAGGTAACTTATGTAAATATACCTGAAGAAGCTCACTTTATCCCAACTCAGTGGGTGGCAAGTCCTTGCTTACGAACTTTTATAATTACTTTTAAACCTATTAACAATGTCATTAATTACTTACACAATATGCATCATAATATTATCTGACCATGAGAGAAAAAGACAACGTAAACAAGAGTGACGAAGACAAGATATAAAGAACAAATGACCACGTTCGGAGAATAAACTAAATCAATACAGCAAACTAAAGAAAAATTATTGCAAAGAATGCAGTGACAGGGCGAAAAGCGTGACAAGACAAGCAACAGCACAGTGTATAAACGAAAAATTTGTATATAAATAAACGATATGCAGATTGAGACGGACGTTTACCAACAAAATGGATCATCAAAATAAGATATGTATAAGAAAGTAAGACGATAACAACAGTGAAAGAACTTGACGATACAGCTAAACAATCAGTTGTCACAGACAACCAAACACAGTGGACTCAAAATCCTACAGCTACCATGAGCTGGAAATCCACTGAGGGAAGTCTGCAAAATTGTCCCTACAGAACGCTTACGAATGCCCTGGGTGAACTGGGATGTTCCCTTCGTAAGTCACCACTCCAACCTCCCACATAAACATGTAACATCGAATACAGAACACTCAAAATAATCAATAATGGACAATATAGGAAGGCTCGATAACATAGAACAGTGGTATAGTTTACATACAACAAAACCACTTATCTTCAAAAAAGTAAAATTCCCAGCCCTCCCGCCAAAACGATGGGCCTCGGTTGTCACAAAATCTGGCGAAGTCTAACGTTGATAAGGTACTAGAACTCCTCGTCAAGTCTTGAAAGGTACCTGTTGACAGCAGCATCTAGACGAAGTACTTGACATCTACTCGAAACTGGCATACGAAAATAAATTCGAACTGGCAACACTGCAAATCTGTACTTGATCTCCTTGTAGTTGGTATCACACCCCAAAATGCTGGCTCACCACTTTATGTTAACCAGTTTATTTTCTTTAACATTTTTCTTGTGGCACAGGAAGACAAAGTTAATTTATATGCTGATAATAACGATCAGCTTAGGTCGGGCTTACGGATGGCCGACCGGTGTTTGAGTGAGTGACTGTCAACAAACGCGAATGCAAAGGGTTCTGGCATACCAACACAGACTGGAACCACAAACCACAGTAAACGTAAGAGTCAGGAAATGTTGAAACGACAGTTAACGTTATACACAGTTAATTACCGACAAAGTCACGTATACATCATGGCATGAATAGTTCACAGCATAAACATACAGCATCGGGTGAGTAAATCCAAATATCCGTTAACCGGGACCGCATACATGACGGTTCATAATAACATAACTTGAGCTGACCTACTCCAAGGATTTGAATACTTAGTTCTATACATAAACAAGCCAGCATAGTAAATCCAAGGCTTTGAACACAAATTCAGTACAACAATAGGCCCGTGCAATCCAAGGCTTGAGTAATAAACGCAGTACATCAATAATCCATCATAATCCAAGCTTTGAACAACAAAATGCAGTATAACAATAAGCCCGTGCAATCCAAGGCTTGAGTAATAAACGCAGTACATTAATAATCCATCATAATCCAAGCTTTGAATAGCAGATACAATATCTCTCAATCTTCACTTCAATAAACAGTACATTAGCAAGCCATTATATCCAAGACTTTGAATAGCAGATACAATATCTCTCGATCTTCACTTCAATAAAGTAAATTCTGCAATTATCAAATATTCCCTTTCACAAAAATCTCTGGTACACACTAGCGAAATGGATAACGTCCATTCCGAAGCTCTGCCAGAAACGTACTGTCACGAGATTACTGCATCCCAGAACAGCTCAGTAAAAATCACTCATACTCGGACTAACCGCTAGAGACTATCGCTCAGCTCAACCCGTCTCTCCCCAAACTAACACTAAGAATATTCGACAACTTTCTTTATCCATTGTTTTTAAAACAAACTAGCAAACACACAGGTGAGCTGTGTTCAAGTATTATCGAGCAATAAGCCCCCAACTCAAAAAATCATCTCATCACTAAAGCGTGCTAACTAACGTGTGTACAAAAACCCGACCCATACATATAAATCTTTAACACCTAACTCCCATTAATAAAACATGACTTAACTATATATATATATATATATATATATATATATATATATATATATATATATATATATATATATATATATATATATATATATATATATATATATATATATATCCTATCTATCTATCTATCTATCTATCTATCTATCTATCTATCTATCTATCTATCTATCTATCTATCTATCTATCTATCTATCTATCTATCTATCTATCTATCTATCTATCTATCTATCTATCTATCTATCTATCTTTCTATATATCTATCTATCTATCTATCTATCTATCTATCTATCTTTCTATCTATCTATCTATTTATAGAGAAATAAATAAAAATACAGATTAATCCAAACGTAAACTGGTTTGGATGCGAGTCACAGGCAACGACTACAACCCACATAAGTCAGATCTATCAAACTAAGAGCCAGGGATCCAGACCTCCAGGAATCCGCTGTGAGGACAACATTAGACAATCTCTGAAGGACCAAGCAGTAAAATGGAACGAGGCCAGGAGGAATACAGCCGATAGGATAGTATGACACTCTCTCTTCCAAATCTCTACACCTCATGGTAGAAGAGTAACGACTAAGTAAGCAGTATGTAAGTAAACTTTGAAGACTGAACGTCAAAGAGGCAGAGGAACTCATTATCTGTAATTGTAATACAGTGACACAAATAAATAAGTATTTATATGTGTAGTGGAAGACGAATAACAAAGAATAGACAGGTAGGTTGAAGATACACATTACTGGACACAGGTATTTCGGTCTTTATTTGGTCTATACTTGCTGATAGGAAAGTTATATTAGTGATTGCATCTTTAAAACTGTCTGGGTCGTCCACGGGTCCTATACCATAGTTGTGTGAGTGTCACGATACTGATTTCAGCCAAAAATGCACTATTTTTGGGGTGCACAATTGACTCAGCGTCCAATCACGATGTACTGTCACAGCAAATCGATAGCGCCGTCTATTTGGTCCTAGGTTCTACTCCCGGTAAGCCTATCACTCGTATTTTCTTTTCGATTGTCTAGTGCCACCCTTAATATCCAAAGAGTACCTGTTAATTACCTTTATTTATTTATTGACTTATTTATTTACTATCCACAGGACTCAGGTTTTCTTTCATTATTTAATACAGTGACACAAACTTTGAACACTTTGAAATAGACACTACAAAAAATTCAACAAAGAAGTAGTTTTTTATAAAGCAGATATGCTCAACATCTTTCCTAAAATTACTCCATGCATTAAAGTTCAATTACTTACACTTTTGGCAGAATATAGACATCTAGTATGAATTTGCAGAAATAAAGCTGTCAATGAACAAAGGATTTTTAACTCAACATTTTCTACAATATATTCACACAGAAAACAAAACACTTAAATCATTTCACGTATTTTATTCAGGTAAAACAAGCACCATTATCTTTTGTAGATATTGCCACATTAGATTTATTGATAGAAAAAAGAAGTATTAGTAGCGTATGTATGTATGTTTATACTTATGTATGTGTGTGTGTGTTATGCTGGGGCTTGTACCAACGCATGTTTCTTTGTCCTTGTATTTGCAGTTACATTTCTTTATAATTTTTATGACTCAATTTTTTTACCTGTATTGTAAGCAAATTCAAAAGATTTTCTTTTGTCCGGAGTGAACCAGCTTACCTATTTGTTGGGTTCGTTTGTTGTTATTTGAAAGCGTGAAAATGGGTTTGTTGAATCTGTCTACTTGACATAACGCGAATGGATTCAATTTCTGAACAAAGTAGTAAAAAGTCAACTTGAACTTCCAACCATGGGCATATCAACTAATGCCAAGAAGGTGTATAGTTCATTCAATTTATTTAACATGGTACGGTTCACTAGACGAACATATAATGTTGACGACGGATGGTTGACGTTCACTGGACAGCACACACGTAAGTTTCATATTTTAAAGTGCAGTTAATTCGTTCCTTAAGACAATCTCTTAGGTAACGTCAGACTAGTTATACAGTGTTCATAACATGGCATCCAATTAAACAAATGAGGCAGTTATATAAGATAAGTCAATCTTCCACTGTCCTATGACCTTGGCAATGACGGAGAACCTTGTCAGGTCTGTTATATCATATAATGTTCCGATACTACGTATCTCCTTTAGTATTGGCCTCTTATTTTCAATCAATGAAGAATAACAATAATATACTTTTCTGCCCACGACCTTCGTGGCATCATAGCTTTGATATAGCAAATACTTGAGTCACCTCTGCTTTGCGGGGTACGTATTCGTAACAGCCGAATACTGATTTATATCATAACAATTTATATCAAGCCAATCCTGGATGATCCTAACGTCGGAATCCGTCGGCTTTAAAGTTTACATAATGAGTTTCAAGTAGGACTCCATTTTGAACCAATACGTCATTGGTACAACTAGACGTCTACATGAGAACGAAAATACATTATCATCAAAAATCATACTTGCTTCTCTTCCCAAGAAATATCACTAGATTACTGTTGACCCGAGTCCTCATCTTATGAACAGACGGACGGTCATATACAATAATAATATACCCGCAACACGGGTTCGAACGCCACGAATCAATGGACTGATTCTTGGGCACTAAACTTCTCAACCCCAGCTATGACGTCGACTGACTGTCTAGATACACGTGCGGTCTACATAACCCCCTACACGCCATAGTGCACAACCATGCGCTAATGAAATCAAACTCACCAATAAGACTTACTCTCATGTGAGTCGGTGCGCAAAGTTTCTTACAGAGGTAGGACAACATATTTAATAATATGATTCTACCTTCATCTGTAAAGGAGTGTAGAGGTCTACGAAAAGGGCTCTACACTATTATAATATTCAAAAACCATATTCCAAATAAGTTACATCTCCCTTTAATCTTACTTTATCTGTAGTTTACTAGTTAATTTGTTTTGATATTAATTAGTGGCTATTAGGATTAGTTACCTATTAGCTATAGCTATTTGTTAAATAAATTGAATTAATCAGTAGTGTCCTGTGTATCCCATAGACCATTTCCTGTCGGTCAGAGATAGTTCTATAAATGAGTATGTCTTCTGCTAAAGACAATGTTTGTCCCAGCCAAGTTGGCGGAATGGAGGCTACTTTTGCTGTGTAGATATTAAACAACACCGGGAGGACCTTTGGATTGGTACCGGACAAATGCGCATTGGTTCTGATGTCTATGTTTTCAAGCGTAATACAAATCCATCTTGTTAGCCAAGGGTTAACACTGTACGTCATTACATAATTCATTAAAGTTTCAAATTTCACACTATTGTTATTATTTGATTGTAATGTCTGTCCCTTTTAGCCGAGAGGTCTGCCCTGTCTTGTTCATAACTTTTGTCCACGCCCACTTTTCTGTGTTATAGCTCCCAATAGCGCTAGTTCTGACATTGGTCATGTCAATCTTACGTTGGATACGCGAATTCCACCCTTTTACCCGTGGACAGCGGCACTTAGCTATAGGTTCTTTTATTCTACCTTCCTTGTCGAGAACGGCTATTTCCCTGTTTCTTTGAGTTACAGAAAATCCGTGGACACGAGGAAAACATCTACCCGCCCTCGTCTCGTCCAGCGAACCGCAGTCGCTCGTAGAACAGCCAGCGTTGCTGCAAATTACGTCCTCTTCTTGTATCTTGAGTCGCCCGGGAAATATCTCCCTTACGTCTTACGTCTGAATTTGTTTCATTAAGTGCACGTGCAAATGCCAACTGCAGACTCTAGCTTGCTATTTAAGCAAGAGGTTTCTATCACTCAGTACCACTGTCTCAAGTGGGGTTCTGCCACTGAACAAAGTGAAACTTCTGCGCAGGGCTTATAACAGTTGTTAGTGCAGGAATTCATTCTTTATTCGGTAAGCTCATTTACTTGTTTAATTCCTTGGGGTTTTAACTTAATCTAATAGAAAGATATCCCATGGTACTTTCTTCTTCTTCTTCTTCGTACACTCTCAGACGTCCACTTGAATGTTCTCAAAGAAAGTAGTAGTCAGTTTGAGGCTATTTGAATCCCCGTAAAGCTCTTCCACGAAAGGAGCTGGCATCGGCCATATGCACTTTCTCTGTACCACATATAAGGGGCAACTTTGAAGCAGATGTTCAGCAGTCATTTTATCAGTGCCACAGTTACACTAATCGGTAGTTCCTATCTTTAGATTGTTGAATAGATGGTATCTCAATCTGTTGTGGCCAGTGCGGAGTCTGAAGATTATCACTTGTTCTCTTCTGTGGAGCTGGTAGTAAGCATCATTCTGTGTGTGCCCTGGATGTTCTACATTCCATTTGTTTCTGTAATTGATTCTGATAAAACTCTTTGCCTCCTCAAAAGTTATGCTTGCATCAGGCTGAGGTAGATGTGAACCTTCTTTTGCCATTCTGTCAGCCTCTTCATTTCCGGCAATGTTACAATGAGATATGATCCACTGGATCACAACACTTTTGAATCGTTGACAAAGTTATTGGAGCACTACTCTGAGATCATCCAGGTCTGTATTATTTTGTCTTTTCAACGTTGCAATTACTGACTGTGCATCAGTAAAGAAAGCAACTTGTCTCTCTGCCGTTTCTTCTGTCAATATAATGGTACTTTAATTCATGTTAAATATATAACCATTCATTTTTTTTCTTCAAGATAAATTTTTAGTTACCGGGATGCTCTGAATTTTATTAAGTGAGCCACTATACATCACAACTTAGTTTTAGCCAGTCAGGAAGAGTGAGTCGGTGTAAAATTAATTTTTATCAAGATTATTTTACACGTGTTTGTGAGTAGAATATTGATATAAAGCGTTTTTTGCAATTTGATACATTTTGAGTATACGCTCAACACTATTTGGGTAACTCAGTCAGCGTGGTAAATTAACAGAGTGGGCTCTTTTTACTACAGTGTTGTGACCAAGTGTGTGTGTGTGTGTGCAAATATGTTCACTGTGGGTCGCATTCAGCCTTGCGCGAACAGACACGCTGGCCAAGCGAACATGTGGCTGGGTTTACCTTTATGAACTGTTAGGCTAACTAAATCAACGAGAGCAAGTGAGAGAAGGGCTTGTTTTAATTTGGGGCGAGAGAGAGAAGGGAGAGAGAGAGAGAGTGAATAAGAGTTCGAAGATGTTTTGTAAGTGTTGCCGTCATTTTTGACGATGGAAAAAACACCAACCTAATGTATGTTTGGTTTAATGTGATAAAAGAGAGATAAATGTTTATTATCTTTCTGTGACAAGTCTGACTGGTGATTATCTTCCCCTGTCTTATGTTGTCCTGTCTCAGGCATGTCTTAGAGTTGACATGTCTTAAGTCTATTTAAAGGACCATATACGGAGTATCTTTATCACCCGTTTTGGGCGGAAACGCCTGGTCTGGGTTTGCCTCGATCTGGTCCATGCTCTTTGGGCATGCTCGGGTCTTGGCGGCAAAAGCCGGGTGACTGATTGAGAGAGAGTGTACCTGAGGCTTATAACGGATGTACCGATCCGTAGATTTCTCTCTGCCAAGTTTTTGATAGGGATTGGAAATTCTGGGAATGACTGTTTTGTCATTCTTCCGTCCCTGAGTGTTTCTTTATCCTAGTATTGGCTGTGTTGTGTTACCTTAGAGTGTAAGGATTCTTTGAGAAGGTAACTGAAACATTATTCGATCTTTTCGTCTCGTTTAGATCTTACAGGTACATTTATCGCTGATGGCGACATAGTGAGCGAAGCTCACAAGGAGTTATTAAACTGTACCCCAGTATGTCTTCATATTTGAAAGACTAGGTCTAAGTTGACCTGTTACACACATAAGCCTAGGAATCATCTTTATGGATCCGCAATGCAGGCGGAATATGGTTTGGCAGAAAATATATATTTAATCTCAGAAGCTTGTGTAAACTGAGAGTGACCTGATTATCGAGGCCCGCGACCTGCGGCCTGATTTCGTTGTCATCATATTGGTCCGTGTTTACGGCCAATATTCTTCACCAGAATGAAGTATCTGGCATGTGAGGCCAGTCTGAAGTCTTTTTGCTAATTGTAGGACAATGGCATTGACTTTGTTTAAATAACTGATATCGCCCGTACTAAGCAATATATTTGCTAGGGCTTACCTGACGGGGCTCAGTCAGGGATTAGAGCTATTGCATAAACAGTAAACATTGGTCAAGACATTGTTACATGTCTGGGATCTGTGATGCCTGAAGCTGACCTTTGTAACTACACATATTATGTCAACGATCTTATACTATTGACTGATTCGTCCATCATCATCGTATTATCGTACGTCATGAATAAATATTGTAAACGTCAGCAGCATTCCCTACTTCACTATCTTCTATTTGTGGTTGTGTGAGTTAATGTAAAGACGTCCAAGAGCTTATACGGCCTTCGTGTTATCAGCACTGTTAATTACTCACACAATCAACCACATTGTTATACAAGTACTACACGTCTGAATCTACATGAATACTGACATGATGTGTGTGTCTACTATACCCTGGCGGCACCTCACGCTAGTGACCTAAATTCTCACTACAACTTGGTACTGTCCAGGACAACACGACACGCTCAACGTACTAACATTCATAACACATCAAAACAGTACGTTACATCTGGGCATTTACACTGAACAACTGTTTACATCTAAAAGACACTCTACATCTCCGGTCAAACACCTTTTTACGTCTGGTGGACCAGATTCGTGGGTTTTTTTTTTGTTGTCAACGACACGGATTTTCCTGCCCACATCTGGATTTATGCTTCCGGAAAACAAGATTGACGTTTAGTTGTCGGCTACACAGTAGAAAATAGGTCAACGTCTGCTGACCGACGAATACATTTATGGATGATACAGAATCGCTACATGGACCACAGCTGCTGCAGAATTGCAACATAAACCACAGCTGCTACAATAGTGCTACATAGACCACAGTTGCTGACGAAGTTGTTTAACACTGTGACAATCGTCGAAGGACATATGTGTCAAAGTTCACGACACAATTTTACGTGCAAGCTCGGATTGTAAACATAAAACAGTTCAACCTGTTGTTTACTACGACATTCTACAAACATTCTCATCTGAAGTCGAGTATGGTTTGATAGCTTCACTTTGGAGACTACTACACCTGTTGTCAAGTTACGGTGACCTTCAACGGTGGAACGTCTACTAGTGTTTACAAGTGTACTGCAATGAACAGCATCTTTGCGGTTGTAGAGGATTACGCTTAAAGATAAGTGGCCTGGTTTTACATGTTAAAATGAGCCTTTATTTTGTGTGCAAATAAGCCTTCCTCGTTACACATTCATTATGTGCATTCTATTGTTTACTTGTTCTTTGTTTACTTGTTGAGTTAGTGTGTATTTTTTTTCTGCGGGTTCAGGTTGGAGGGTCTTTGATAACGTCTCTTCTTCGGTCACCACATTAATAAAGGCTTGTTTCTTGCACCACGTTAATAAGTGCTAGTACTGGTGTAGATTGTCAACTCAAAACCCGGCACAGTGTTGGGCATACAGGTCACCTTGTCCAAAAAGTAGTGAGGCCCTGGACAGGTGATGTTGACAATGAGTGAAAGTGTAAATGTCAATTGCGCGAATGTGTGGAATGTTCTGAAGTTGACATGTTGGTTAGAATACACTCATACACTCGTATGCAAGTCAATGATGTCCTGAACTGCTATTGACGTTTTCATATATTTATTGTGACACATACTCTGACATTACGGTTGACAGTCACTGGAATAAGTTGACACACACATTGTTGTATACGTGAAAAAATACATAGCATCTGGATCTAATGGAATGATCGTAGGCAAGCACATAATATTCTGATCTGTCTATTGTCTCATTCCTTAGCTGACTAATCGCGTCAGCCAATAAATATTACTTAATAATGGCTCCTTATCAGACCCTCTCCTGCCTAAGTCTTACAAGCCTTAAATCCAGCAAATGTTCATGGTAACGATCTTAAACCACCAGTAGTGGGGTTTTATTTTCCTTATAGATAACAGATCTCTATCATCATCAGATAATAAGGTTGTCTCTGTTCTCGGTAGATGATTTTATTAAACTGGCAATGAGATCCAAAATGGCTTTACTTTTCAGTGAGCCTCGCTCACCCAAGGTGAAAATATGAAGCATAATTAAAGATGCTGTTCATACATAAATGTCCTTATTGGGCTCTGAATATTCTGCAATTAATAATGCTGGTCACATCAAATAACATAGGACTGCTAGGTAGCATATCAGCTTCCTCTGTAGTCAATAATAATCTAGGCACGACAAAACGTTTGCCCATCTAGGCATTGCAGAAGGGTACATAAACTGGCTTCGTTACCTTGTTATGGAAATACACTGGCGAATAGCTCACACCATCTTTTGGCTTTAAGAACAAACACTGGGGAGGATTACCGACATAACAGTCATATAGAGAAACTATCTCCTTTCCCCAAATAAACCACGGAAAGATCCCATCTTCGGACTTCCCTGGTACAGACCAGCCATCGCAGAAAAAACATCACGGAAGACCCTTTTCAAAACACACCCGGTCTGGGCATGCGTTAAAGATAACCTCTGAACTCTATATTAAAGTGGGGCGACTATATATTACATTCATACGAAGCAAATACTGAGTATTCGCCCTTTGTCTGAAGGTACGTTAGAACCAAAATATTTTCAAACATAACAAGTATACAGACAAATAAATATCTTCCTATATATATATATATATATATATATATATATATATATATATATATATATATATATATATATATATATATATATATATATATATATATATATATATATATATATATATTCATTGTCACCAGTAATCTGTTGGTAACAGTCTTACAGTAAATATCCCACTCAACCGAGGGTTACTGTAAGCGTTCTTTAGGGATTGTGCATATTTCTCACAGTAGAAATTGCAAGCGACTTTTGTTGCTCTTTATTTTTTTTTTTCTTAGCTGTGACGAGATGTGTTAGTGTTGTTTTCGTTATTTTTCTCCGTACTTTAGTTTTTGATTCCTTTTGTTTGTATTTGTTTTCCTTCTCTTTTCTATTGTTAATTTCTTTACACCCTTTTGTTTATACACTGTGTTGTCAGTGTATTATTGTGAATTTTTTGCAGTTATTATTGTGATTTTCACAACATTTGATTTAGTTAAGCTGTATTTTCTTTTGACCTCTGCGAATGTTTTCGTTTGTTTAGATGCTTGTCTTTGTTTAGTTATCGTGATATTGTTGATATATACAGTCTTCATGTATACTTGATCATGTACTATTATTCATATGATGCAAATTATATACTGAGTTGATTAATAGTGACTTTATAAACAAGGTAATTTACTTAGTCTTTATAAAAGACTTATCTCCCAATGAGGTTGGGATAAGTTATGTTGCTATTTCAGAGGTATTGATAGCACATTATTAGACGTAATGTCTAGTTTGTATTATAATAATAATAATAGCCCCTTCAGTCATAACTGACTATGGGAATGCGCCCCTGAGGTGGCAGCCCTCAGCTGCTTATTTTCGACGTTTTCTCCTCACCTCTGCTTCTTGTGTGAGCCTCTCTTCGCCCAATCTGAGGTGGTGCCGTAAATAGCATCGCCACTTATTGCGATCGGCAGCTTCATCCTCTCATGTTGCTGGGTCCATGCCCAGTGCCCTCATATCTCTCTTGCACACATCTTTAAACCTCAGCTGTGGTCGCCCAACTGTTCTCTTGTCATCTGCTAATTGTCCGTAGAAGATATCTTTTGGGATGCGACCATCTTCCATGCGGCGAACATGGCCAAGCCAGCGAAGTCTGCGCTGTCTAAGCAGCATATACATACTTTGAAGGCCAGCACGTGACAACACCTCGACATTTGTCACTTTATCTTTCCACGAGATGCCGATGATGCGGCGTAGACACCGCAAATGGAAGGTATTGAGCCTTCTTTCTTGCTTAGCATAGGTCGTCCAGGTCTCGCTGCCATATAGGAGTGTGCTGGTGACGCAGGCATTATATACCGCAGCTTTGGTCTTCATTTTGAGTTTAGAGTTTCCCCAAACACGCGATGTGAGGCGGGCAAAGGTAGCTGCAGCTTTGCCAATGCGGCTGTCGATTTATGTATCCAGTGAGAGTTTGTCATTGATGGTAGACCTTAGGTATGTGAAGTGGTGCACCACTGCCAATTCATAGTTATCGATAGTGATAACTGGTGCAGCACCCACATCCTGACTCAGCACATTCGTTTTCTTTAGACTTATTGTGAGGCCAAAGTCCTTGCATGCTTTAGTGAAGCGATTCATCAAGCTCTGAAGCTCCTGTTGGCTTTGAGTGACGACTGCAGCATCATCAGCGAACAACAAGTCTTTTATAGTGACCCTTCTGATTTTTGTTTTTGCCTTCAGCCTTGAAAGATTAAACAGATGGCCATCTGACCTAGTGTGAAAGCATATTCCTTCAGTTGCATCTCTGAATGCATGTTTCAAGAGTAAGGCAAAGAAGATTCCGAAGAGGGTCGGAGCCAGAACACAGCCTTGTTTAACGCCACTTCGTATATCAAAGGACTGTGACATGCTTCCAGCATATTGGACTGTTCCCTTCATGTCGTCATGGAATGACTTTATAATTTCCAGCATTTTAAAAGGGCAGCCTATTTTCAGGAGGATTTTAAAGAGTCCATCCCTACTAACCAGGTCGAATGCTTTTGTGAGGTCTATAAAGGCGATATATAATGGTCTTTTCTGCTCTCTTGATTTTTCCTGAAGCTGGCGGAGAGAGAAGATCATGTCTGTTGTTGATCTGCCAGCTCGGAATCCACACTGTGCCTCTGGATATATGCGCTCAGCTAACTTGTGTAGTCGCATTAAGATGACTTTGGCAAAAACCTTACCAACAATACTAAGAAGAGAGATGCCTCTATAGTTATTGCAATCACTTCTGTCTCCTTTATTTTTATACAGTGTTACAATCTTGGCATCTCTCATGTCTTGAGGAATAGTTGTCTCTTCCCAGCACTGGCACAGCATCCTATGCAAGGGATGTAATAGCGTGCTCTTACAGCATTTGATTAAATCAGGAGGAATCCCATCACTGCCTGGTGCTTTGCCAGAGGCCAAGCTATCAATGGCCTTACTGAGTTCCTCTAATGTTGGTTCGGCATCCAGCTCCTCCATAGTTGGCAGACTATTGACAGCATCAAGGGCTGCAGGCGTAACGGTATTGTCTCTAGCGTAAAGCTCAGAGTAGTGCTCGACCCACCTCTCCATCTGCTTACCCTAATCGGTTAGCTTCTCTTCGCTGATGGTTTTTAGCGGTGCCGTCTTAATTTTATGGGGGCCAAGTGCTTTCTTTATACCGTCATACATTTGTCTAATGTTGCCTGTTTGCGCTGCGATCTGGATGCTCTCACTGAGCTGGAGCCAATAGTCATTTGCACAGCGTCGAGCAGTTTGTTGAACTTTGCTTCTCGTAGCCCTCAGGATCTGTAGGGTTCTGGCATTCGGTGAACGTTTGTATTCATTCATAGCACTGCGCTTAGCTTCAATAACAGGTGAGTTTGTATTATTGAGTCCAAAAGAAATACTTTCGTATGACTACTGAGGAAGTAAAAGAATTCTTAGATTACTACATTGAACAGGGAAAATTCTTTGGAATGACTAATGAGGAAGTAAATGAATTCTTGGATTGCTACATTGAACGGGGGAGTTCCTTGGGTATGTCTGCTGAGGAGTTAAGAGAATACGTAAAAGTCAAAATGGAGATGGAAAAAAGAAAGTTTCAGATACAAGCTGAAGAAAACCAAAGACTCCATGAGAAAAAGGTGTTATCTATAGAGCCGGAAAGAATGAAAGTAATAAATGAACATTAGCTAGAAGATGAGATGAGCTTCTCTCAATAAGAACAAAGGTTAGAAGGTGAGATGAGCTTGGCTCAATATGAACAATATTGTAAAGAAAATGCTTGCACCGGTGACTTGAAACAAGTCGAAACAAACTATGAAGGATTAAAAGTTGAGGTTACAAGACTTAAGGATGACTTACATAGGGCAAACTTGGAACTTGCTAGTGCGCAAGATATGTGTTGCAAATTAAAAGCTCAGGCCAGACAAGACAAGAAGTCTTATGAAGAAATAATTCTGGAGTTAAGGAATGATGAAGATTCTTTATAAAATACTGCTATAAAGAAGAATATGGTATCTCTAGAGGAGATTAATGAGCTTAAGAATAGCAAGGATAGTGAGATTCAGACACTACAACAGAATTTAACACAGTTGAGAGCGAATAAAGAAAAGGATAAGAAGGTTGACGAACTTATGACTAGTCAGCATAGTGCTATGGAAGCTAGCTGTTAAACTTGAACTTATTCAGGAGAGAGCTAAAGCTTTGGAAAATACATCCCAGATGACAAAGTTGAAAAAGGATCTTAGAGATAGGATGGTTAAAGAGAAGACTCTAACTTCACAGTTAGATGACTTAAGGTTAGATTGCAACATGCTTCATGTTAAAGTTAACGAGAGAATTCATAAAGCTGTTGCTAGGGAGAAAGCTGTTGCAGAAGTAGAATTTGCAAAACTTCGTAACAGGATTGATGGATTATTAGATATTGTTTTGAACAACAGGATGTTGTCTACTAATAAGGGGAATGGATTTAGACATAAAGATGAAGGTCAATATGTTAATGCAAAGAGTCAGCGACATGCACTCAATGCTAGCAGTAACATTAAACAATATGTGACTAAATCTTTTCGTGGCAAATATGGTTTCCCACGTGATAACGATACTGCCTCTAATGGGAGTTGGCGTCAGGCCAACAAAAGTAATCATATTGTTAGTCCTTTAGATCAGGGTAACAACATTGAAAAATGTCATAATAAGGCTCCTCTAACGAATCAAGCATCGACTTCGCAAATTTCTGATAAATTTGTATCGGGGAATAAAACTTGTAGTACTAGTTCCCGAAATGAGAACGATTATGTTCGGAACAATAAGAACCCTATTATCCCTGTTACTCATCATACTCAGCACAGAAAGTGTGATGCTCCTTTCAAACACATTGCCAAAGGCAAAAATAAAATGAATTTCGCTAACAAAAGTAAGCGTAACTTTGGACAGGACCAACCTGATTCATGCCAAAGAGGCTCGTCTTCTAGGAATTGGAGGCGATCTGATATCCCTCATTGTTATGGTTCCAACAAATTTGGTAACTTTCGAAAGGATAGCCACAATAAAAACTATTCTAGCTATCATAATGGTTCACAAAGAAAACAACATCAATCTGGTAGATATTTTCAACAAAGGGAAAATCACAATCGCTGTTGTGAAAACTGCGGTTCAAACCAGAACAATAGTTGCAACAAAGCAAATAACAATACTGGTGATAGATCTCGTTGTGACGGTCGATGCCCACATGAAGCTACTTAGCTCTTTTGTCTAGATCCACTGTTACATATCTAAAGTTTTGATCTATTCTTACAATAACATGCTTCTGTAAAACTTTTTGTCACTTTGTTTAAACTCATCGTTATGTATTGATTTCTTGCTTTCTCTGTTACCGTCTTCGGTAAAACAGAGGAAGGCTTTGTTTCATATGAAATAAATTTCGAAAAAATTAATGCGGCCACATTTATAGTTTAGATATATATTAAGTGACTATGGTACATTATAATATTCTAAGAAGTGTACTATTTGTATTGTTCTCAGCAAACCGGTGTGATATGTTGGAACGCTGTATATCTACGAGGACTTCTATAGACATCCTAATGTTCCTTGAGGATCTTGCTTACAAGACATCGCCGGAATAGAGCATCGTCTTGGTCTTCTGACGTCATCAGATACTAGTTCTATACACATGTATAATCATATGTTGGTAAAAAGAATTTAGAAATGTTGTTACTGATTGACCATTTGAATTTATGGTTATATACTCATTATACGTCGTGAGATTTCGATGTTGGTGTATTTCTTAATGGAAATTGTCATTCACATTTATACACATTGATATGAATTTTTGTTGTAACATTACCTGCACTTTTGAGTTGGTTGGTAACACCTCCCCGGATATATTTACTTTGAGAAAATAGTTTCTCCTATCTAATGAGATTTTTTCTTCTCACCAGACGCTCTACTGGGCGTCGATTGGATCTAACATTATGATGTTATATTTTTGGTGATCCTTTCATCGGCGCATTACTCATGCGTTATGAGCTAAATGCACATGGCTCGTAGATGTATTTTAAAAAAAAAAAGTGCCATTTTTTCCCCGGGAGGTTTGGTAATGTTGCCGTCATTTTTGACGGTGGAAAAAACACCAACCTAATGTATGTTTGGTTTAATGTGATAAAAGAGAGATAAATGTTTATTATCTTTTTGTGACAAGTCTGACTGGTGATTATCTTCCCCTGTCTTATGTTGTTCTGTCTCAGGCATGTCTTAGAGTTGACATGTCTTAAGTCTATTTATAGGACCATATACGGAGTATCTTTATCACCCGTTTGGGCGGAAACGCCTGGTCTGGGTTTGCCTCGATCTGGTCCATGCTCTTTGGGCATGCGCGGGTCTTGGCGGCAAAAGCCGGGAGACTGATTGAGAGAGAGTGTACCTGAGGCTTAGAACGGATGTACCGATCCGTAGATTTCTCTCTGCCAAGTTTTCGATAGGGATTGGAAATTCTGGGAATGACTGTTTTGTCATTCTTCCGTCCCTGAGTGTTTCTTTATGCTAGTATTGGCTGTGTTGTGTTACCTTAGAGTGTAAGGATTCTTTGAGAAGGTAACTGAAAAATTATTCGATCTTTTCGTCTCGTTTAGATCTTACAGGTACATTTATCGCTGATGGCGACATAGTGAGCGAAGCTCACAAGGAGTTATTAAACTGTACCCCAGTATGGCTTCATATTTGAAAGACTAGGTCTAAGTTGACCTGTTACACACATAAGCCTAGGAATCATCTTTATGGATCCGCAATGCAGGCGGAATATGGTTTGGCAGAAAATATATATTTAATCTCAGAAGCTTGTGTAAACTGAGAGTGACCTGATTATCGAGGCCCGCGACCTGCGGCCTGATTTCGTTGTCATCATATTGGTCCGTGTTTACGGCCAATATTCTTCACCAGAATGAAGTATCTGGCATGTGAGGCCAGTCTGAAGTCTTTTTGCTAATTGTAGGACAATGGCATTGACTTTGTTTAAATAACTGATATCGCCCGTACTAAGCAATATATTTGCTAGGGCTTACCTGACGGGGCTCAGTCAGGGATTAGAGCTATTGCATAAACAGTAAACATTGGTCAAGACATTGTTACATGTCTGGGATCTGTGATGCCTGAAGCTGACCTTTGTAACTACACATATTATGTCCACGATCTTATACTATTGACTGTTTCGTCCATCATCATCGTATTATCGTACGTCATGAATAAATATTGTAAACGTCAGCAGCATTCCCTACTTCACTGACTTCTACTTGTGGTTGTGTGAGTTAATGTAAAGACGTCCAAGAGCTTATACGGC
This sequence comes from Oreohelix idahoensis, assembly GCA_024509875.1. Taxonomy (NCBI): domain Eukaryota; kingdom Metazoa; phylum Mollusca; class Gastropoda; order Stylommatophora; family Oreohelicidae; genus Oreohelix; species Oreohelix idahoensis. The sequence continues at coordinate 114,309 of JAMPIV010020343.1, forward strand.
CTTCGTGTTATCAGCACTGTTAATTACTCACTTACACAATCAACCACATTGTAATACAAGTACTACCCGTCTGAATCTACATGAATACTGACATGATGTGTTTGTCTACTATACCCTGCGGTACCTCACGCTAGTGACCTAAATTCTCGCTACAACTTGGTACTGTCCAGGACAACACGACACGCTCAACGTACTAACATTCATAACACATCAAAACAGTACGTTACATTTGGGAATTTACACTGAACAACTGTTTACATCTAAAAGACACTCTACATCTCCGGTCAAACCCACTTTTTACAGTAAGCAACCAGAGGATGGCTGTTACAGCGGTTAAAGAGATTTATGAATTGCTGTATATTTTCAAAGCCTTGGTCAGCATTTGTTTTGTGCTTCCTGATGTGATTTGCTTCTGTTAGGGGATTACAATTTCCAATAATAAATATCACCAGACAGTCTACGTCATACTGCCAGGTTTCAATTATAAGGTGGCTATGCGGATTACTTAACCACAGTCGATTGTTGAATGTGTTTATCGCTCCAGCACATACGGGCTGTCGCCTTTGTCATCAAGTCATTTTGGCAACACTCTCCGATGCATTAACAACTAGGTAACTCGGTGTATACGAGACGGCCGACAGAACGGATTCGTCGATGGCCAGTACTTGTGAAGCACATATTACTCGTGCTATTTGGAGTATACCACCATATATCGATTTCTTTTACGTACACGTATGCAGCAGCCTTGCGTCCTGGATTATATATCTACAGCACATATTGCCGACAGTTGCAGTTAACCATCGTCGTCACATAAACGGGCTGTCACTTTTGCCATACAGTCAGTTTCGGCAACACTTTCCAACCCATTGATATCCGGTTACCTATGAGTTTACTGACATAATGACCGAGAGGAGTAGTCAGTTGCCAGCACTCGTCACCCGGTTTATTGTTCAAGTCTTCATTATCCAGTATAAGAGGTGCCACAGCGCGCCTAATTGATACTCGCTCACCAGCAAAAGTCCTCGTCGTTTGGACAGATTTGAATCAGTGGGTGAATGTATTTCTGCACTCGTTTTAATTTCCTCCACCTGCTAGTGTGGCGGCCAGCTACAGGAAATTTTGAATGCATAGGATTTATTATGACACTGTTACAGAAAAAGCTTATCTCTATAGCCTGGAAATTTCAACCTAGGTGGAACAATGTAGTGTTGTTTCTTCTAGCAGAGAAAGTATCTTACTTACAAGGATTATTACCATAAGGAATGGCCGTTTTCTCGCAAAACTAGGGGTTTAACACCTTTAGTTAGATTTTCTTGGGAGTCAGAAAGTGTACGGGTGTTGGTGGTTTGGAATTAGACTTGTCTGAGCGATTGAGTGATATCTTGTGTTATTTTTGTTTGTTTGTGATATTGATACACTTACAAGCCCCTCAGAGCTAGTGAAGGCAATGGCGAGGTTTTTTGTTTGGTTCAATGTTGTGCTTTCTTTAATAAATATATTTGTATGTACTAAGCGGTCATAATTCACTATATTATCTTACTTACTTACTTAGTCGTTCCCCTTCTACCGTGAGGTGTAGAGGTTTGGAAGAGAGAGCGCCAGACTATTCTATCGGCTGTCTTCCTCCTGGCCTGGTTCCATTCTAGTCCCCGGTCCTTCAAAGATTGTCTAATGTTGTCCTCCCAGCGGACTCCGGGTCGTCCTCGGGGTCTGGATCCCTGGCTCTTTGTTTCCCATGCTTGTCGTGGTAGCCGATCTTCTCCCATTCTGCAGACATGGGCAAACCATCTTAGTTGGGTCTGTTCTACTTGGGTCTGTAGGGGGTGGCATTTTAGGCCTTGACGTATCGTCTGGTTGCGTACCATGTCTCTTCTTGTTACTTCAACCACCTTCCTCAGATACCTCATTTCTGAGGTTTGGATCTGGCTTTTATGGGTTGTAGTCATTGCCCATGACTCGCATCCATATGTCAAGACTGGGACATAAGTGGAGCGGTATACAGCCATCTTCGTTTTCTTACCAACCTCTCTCTTGCTGAGGAATCCTCGATTTATGGCCTGAAAACGTCACCCAGCTGCTGCTTTTCGAGTGGCCAACTCTTCTTTGATGCCTCCCTTTCGGTCTATAATAGCTCCAAGGTATTTAAAGTGGTCGACCTGCTCCAGGACCTGTTCTCCCAGCTTAATTTGATGTCTTCTTTCTTCTCGTGATATCACCATGGATTTTGTTTCAGAGCTGCTTATGACCATCCCTCTCTTCTCCAGCTCTTCCTTCCAGACTTGCAGGTTGGATTGGAGATGTGCCTCTGATTTAGCAATCAGGGCAACATCATCAGCAAATGCCAGCTCTGAAATATAGACCTGTCTCATCTTCCAGTACCCCACTGAATACGTTTTTGTTCTCTCTTTACATGCCTTGATGACATCGTCCATAAGGAGTATGAAGAGGTAAGGTGATAGGATATCACCTTGTCTTATACCAGTGGTGGTCCTGAACTCTTCTGACTTATGGTTTGCTGTCCTCACATAATTTCTGCAAGACTTGTAGAAGCTCTGTATCGCATGAATCAGAGGTGCTAGAATGTTCTTCCTTGCCAAACAGTCCCAAAGTTTGCTCTAGGGGACCCTGTCAAACGACTTTTCCAGATCTATGAAACAAAGATGGATCTCATTCTTATACTCAAGAACCTTTTCACTCAGCTGTCTCACTGTATTATCACTGCCACTTAATGTTTGCTGTTGTACTTCTTTTTGTAGTGGAATATTCTATTTAGCATTGAAGGACGGACGAGGGTATGACATCTTAAACAGAGTCAGAGTATGGCTGGGAAGTAGACCTAAGATATTTGATTATATCTCTCTTCTCTCCAGAAGTCTTACCTCTCTCAATATTTTCATAAGTGACTTTAACTTTCTCTAGTTTCACAATTCTCATCCATATTCTGTCTAAACGCAAACATTCTCTATTTTCATACTCAAAAGAACTATTATACGTAGGGCTAGGATTTTTATGACCTATCATTTGCTAGAAAATGATCAATAAAAAATGTATTTATGACCGAAAAAAATAAACGGAAAAATGTCGTATAAAATAAAAGAATGACCTAAAAGAAAAACTTTCTATTTTAGTTTCTGAGCTGAACTCAAATTATTTTATATTATTAAAAGAAGAAAATAAACGACATAATACAAAACTAAAATGAACATAAAAATTTAATCAAATGTTTATTTCCTGTTACTGCGTCAAATTGTTATCTTCATGTTACTGTGTCAAAATGAAAACTTCATGTTACTGTGTCAAACTGAAACCTTAATGTTACTGTGTCAAACTGAAACCTTTATGTTACTGTATCAAACTGAAACCTTCACACATTAACTACCAAATTGAAGAACACACTGTGGACGAATTAAATTGTTTTCCCATTTTCATCCTGTAGGTGTTTGCACAAAGTAAGCTGTAGTTTTCGTAATTGTTTACATATTTTTATGAATTACACGTCATTTTAAAGATAAATGAATGTACTATTACAATAAGCACCGGTTGTAATTCTAATAAAGGTTGTTGCTATTTAACGGCTCTCCGATGGCCGAGGACTTGCAATATTTTCACAATTATAACTGCTTGCGCCCCATCTCTATCAAAATCACAATTTCAATCAATGTGCACACCGTTTTCACTCTTGTCCTCGTCGCTAGATCTATCAGTCAATTGTTGAAACACGTTTCTATCCTATTTAGCCGTTAGACGAGATGTACACGCATTTTTTGTAGTCCTATCAATAGTTGCCGCGGTAAACAGTTTTACACGATTTGGTAACTTACCCAAAACGCTGAAAAATATGAACATAATATCAATTTTCTAGTGTTCTACAAGCTTTGGGAATTTGTTTTTCGGTGGCAACTTACAATCTGGAACCAGATCATAGAGTGTTTCAGTACATTTTTCATTACTAAAATTAGATTGGCGCTCTGATTATTTTGTGTAGTTAATTATTGTGTCAAACTTCATGTTATAAAAAAAAAAAACCCAGTAAAACAAAACAATGAAAAAATATAGAAAATACTTCACTTTTTTGTTTCTGTGCATAACTTTTATCAAGAAACAAATGCAGTCTAAGACACATTTACGCACAATGACACCTTAACAATGCAGTTTAAATGTTCACAGTGTTTGTGACAAACTGAATATTTTATTTTTATTAAGAAAATAGTTCCTGATTTAAAAAAAAAAACACACACACACAAAAGACATAAAATTATAACTGAATAATTTTACTAGTTCAGAATTACTGTAGCGAAAGGTTTTTATCAGTATAGGGGTCAGTAGTAGTTACTGAAAGAACAGAAAAGAATTCTGTCTGACAGAGTATAGTCCCAGTGTCAGAAAAGAGCACTAGTATCACAGGATAGTCACGGCTGTGAAGGTCTCAACTTCAGATAGTAATCAGATTAACGTTAGATCCTAAGATGGTACCAATGCTATGTAACTAACCTATGATAATCAACAATTCAGTAAAAATTCAACTGCAACAATATAAAATTGATAAGTCAAAGTACTGTATTACAATTACTGAATCATTTATTACGTAGATCTATCTTTGGTTTTCGTCTTGTGCAATTATGAATGATAAAAAAATTATGAAATTGGATGAAATAAAAGATTAATTTCACACTTATTCACAAGCGAAGTTGTAATTATTTATTAGACAAAAAGTTCTTAAAAATAAACAGAATGTTCCTTCAAATTTCCATTAAAACTACATGTTACTTGTCCTGAATCTTGACTTAGAACAGTTTATCATCATAACACTTATACTTTTGAACTTTACTGTTGACGGCGCACAATTGTTGGTGAATATTCACATATATTTTACTCAGCTTCAGTGTTCTGGTACAGCTCTTCTGGTCCACACAAGTAATAATCACAACAGTTGGTTATTGACTCTGCACTAGGCTAACCAACACCTGATGGAGCCTACTACATGAATAGAATCACACCAAAGAGATCCTTAATGTTGAAATGAGTCACGAGTGGATTTCAGTTCGAGATCCTGCTGTTCCAAACCAGAACAGTAACCTAGAATAAAGTGTGACATGTGGCTAACCTCTTGACGTAATGACCCACAAGTCTACATGTCAGTGAGTGAAGGTGTTCAGAGCATTGCACGTGTATGTATGACACATGGACCTGTTCTATTGGCAGTATAACATAGGCATGATATGTGTCTAACGTTAATACATTTTCGTAAATAAATAAAATAAAAAGTGAAAATCACGATGCTGCAGTCGCCTTCTAAAGTGATAGTAGCTTGCAGTCATCTATAAAAGTATTCTTATGGGTAATAAGCTTTTAAACATTCATGACTGTCCATTCTGGCCTAACCCTGGAGAGTATCGTGTTTGTTTCGTCATCCACAAATTAAATTCCACTTTAGTCCTCACAACTCGATTAAACTTATCTAACCTGAAATTAAATTGAATTGAAATATTTACAATATATATAATTATAAACCTGCATACCCTCTAAAATTTGGTGATGATTTGAATTCCCCAGCACGCAGATGGAAAAATATGTTTTCCAGGCTTGCTGCTATATCAACCTCCAGCAGTCTGTCTCTGAATTTTTTTTTGGCGATCTGTACGATTTTGAAAGAACCAACGCTTGCTTTTATAGGCTGAGCGCGGACGTATGAGAGGGCACAATACAAACTACATGCTTACTTAATTTTCGTTTCCCCCGCTGATATGAGGAATCTGTGCTCAGAATGGTCCATAAAACGTGCTCGTCCTGTTTAATCAGATTATGGATCACTGCGATCCATGTCTCATTTTTATTTGTACGACCGTTAGTTTCATGTATAAATATGGTTGTCCTTAATAGGTTTTGTCTTCGAATTATTGTTAATATCTGTAGTCGATCGACCTAGAGATTCCAACCCATCTGGCTCAATTAAGCTCGAATATCTCCTAAACGAAATAACGTAGCAACATGTTCTTTGACATACATATAGTTAGCCTTCTTTTTCGACAGACGAACCTAATTGGGCTGTTGGTTATATTAGGGCAACATTTGTTATCAGGGTTTTAGGACAATTATTAAATAACATAGAGAAAACAGTGACGTAGAGAAAACAGTGAAGTAGAGAAAACAGTGACGTAGAGAAAATTGTGGAAGAAAAACAATAAGTAAAAACATTTTAACACTAAAAAATGCCAACTTTTATTGAATAATACCCAAATATACAAAGTAATGACTCAATAATAACAAATAATGCCTTAAAATTAAGGAAATATTGCAAAAAACATTCCACCAATGGCAAAACATGCAAAATAATGCTCTTAAAGCTGTTTTTTTATTTATGAAACACATTTATGTTCAACTGAGCAATGTTTCGTTTATGCCTCCCACCCCCCCCACCCCCCCACCCCCCTTCCCTCCACAAAAAAAACAACAAAAACGAGGTTATAAGCATCCAGTAGGTCAAGTGCTACAACAACCGTTTCTTGTTAACCTGGAATCTCTCGTACACATCGTACACAAATGTTCCAGCCTTACCTACCCGTGTTACTTTTATGGGTCTATAACTATCCAGGGTATCAGGAAGGATGTGCGTATTTTCAAGGTGGTTCATTACTTGTGTAGAATCTTATCTTTTCTAGTAATTTACCATATACATTCTGCAGTGTGATTCTTCGATAGCTGATGAGCAGTATGAGATCTTTATCAGGATTAGGAAGTAGTCGTAGGTAACTGTGTAGCACATCTTCTGGTACCTCAGCGTTCTGTATGCTGATATTGAAATCCCTCACCACTTTCATTATTCCTGTGTCGTCCAGCTGTTTTATGTGTTGATAATGTAGACCGGCGGTTTTCAACCTTTTTGAGTCCATGGCTCCCCTGACCAGCTACATTCTTTCTGTGGCTCCCATGTGGGATAACTGGTTAAAAACTCTAGGGATGTTTCGACATTTAGTCTAACTTTTTTTTAGCAGGAGAGCTTTGGAAAGGCTTTTAAAAAATGTAATTTTTTAATGTAATTAAAAAAAAAAGCAATTGGACAATCTGTGACAAAATTACACGTACAAGAAAAAATATACACAATGTGCACTTTGAAAACCCTTACTATAAAACAGAAAACACCACAGATAAAGTAGTTTCTTTCTAACATTTTTTTATATTTTTGTCTAAAAATCATTCACTGATATACTGCACTCATGATTCAATCTCCATAACAAAAAACTTGTACAGTAAAACTGGAGAAAAAAAAATGATGAATAAAGGACCAGTCATCTCAGTGTGAAACTTGAGCTCGCTTGTTGTTACACAGCTTGTCAAATCTTGGCACCAATTGAAATACAACTACCCTCATTTCCTTCTCCACATCAAATCTTGATCTGAATTTTTATGACAGCTACTGCTAAAAACCCAGCATCGCAGAAATAGGAGGTTGCAAAAGGAATTAATATCTTAAGTGCTCTCTTGCTCTAACGTGGGAACTCCTGTTTTACTGAATACCACCATTGTGTGAATGTCATGGATGGAAATCTCGCTTGTAGTGAAGAGTCTAATGAAATTTCTATTAGTTCTTCCTCTTCTGCAGTACTGAAGTCCGAAGGAGTATCACAATTGAAGGGATTTTGAACCCATTGAAAACTGTCACAGTTTTCAGGAAAGCATTTTTCATAATGAACACTGAGTTGAGATAGAGAGGCAGAGGTAGATGATCTCGTTAAACGCCCGTTGAGGCATATTGGGAATATGGTGTTAGGCCCATATTTTCTTGACCATCGGCACACTAGAGGTGATGTGGTCAGCATCACGCCGGCCGCCTTAACCTTCCCAGAAGTTGCTCTGGTACGCAATTGGGGCTGGGTCGATAGAGTTGAGATAGGTGTCCGTGAATTATAGAAACAACTTCTGCACTAAAATATATTTCATTGTATGTAATGAACTGCTGCAAACCTGGGAAGTAGTCCCTTTCTCCCTCTTCATTGATTTTTACCTTTCAAAGAAGAAGCTTCTGTTTGAAGGTCTAAACTTTGTCAATAAGTTGAATCAAATGAGTTTCACTTCGTTGCAGAGACTTATTCAACGGGTTCAACTTTTGAAAAAGATCACAGAAGTATGCAACCTTCAACAGGAAAACAGTGTCCAAAACGCACTTAGCACTGACATGGTTTTCTTCTTCAAGATAAGAATAGAGTTCCCGCCTAAGTTCAAAAATGCGCGATAATACATGGAAAGCCATTGGGTGCTGCTATAAAATAAGAGAGACGTATGCTCAGCCCCCATATCGTGACACATTTTAATGAAAAACGTAGCTCAATGAGGTCGAGATTTAATAAAGTTCACCACATTTATGACAGTTTGCAGGACTTCACTCAAATCAACACTCAAATGATGTGAAGCCAGTGCTTCTCTATGGATAATACAATGGGTCCAAGCAGCATCAGGAGCTTTGCCTCGGAAGAGGGCTTGTAGGCCACTGTAACAGCCCGACATTGAACTAGCACCATCGGTATACACACCAACACAATGAGCCCAGTCTATTATATTTTCCGCCATGAATTTGTCCACAATTTCAAATAAATCTTTTCCTGTCGGACCTGCATTTATGTCCTTAAAAAAAAGATCTTCCACCATTTCGTGTTTTTCATCAACAAACCGCACATAACAGATTACATGAGCATCTCTATTGCTATCTGTGGCCTCATCAAGCTGCAAAGCAAAGTCCTTCCTCCTCATTTTTTCTATAATCTGTTCATTAAGATCCTCTCCTAAATCTTGAATTCGGCGGCTGAATGTACTGTCCGACAAAGGAATGGGCAAAAGCTGTTTTCCCACATACTCTCCAACCATAATGGACACCATATCAATAGAACATGGTAAAACGAGTTCTTCTGCAATCGTATGGGGTTTCTTACATTTTGCTACCGGTTATGATACCTTGTAGGACGCTAGAAAAGCTTTACTTGAGATTGTCGCCTGCTTAGAGAATGCTGCTTTTTCTTCTTTCAGTTGGCTCAGCTTTCTAGAGAAATATTCTCTTGGTTTGTTACGTCATTCTTGTGAACACTTTCTAAATAGCGCTTCAATTTGCTAGGCAGCATATATTCGACAGAGTGTATTTTGAAACACAAAACACCCTGTGGACCCTCTTCATCGTTCACAAGAGTGCACGTGAAACCAAAATCTAAGTAACCTTCGTTGTATTTTCTAAATTTACGTTTCCTTTCCTCATTACCACTTTCTTTGCCATCCTCAACAAGTTCTCGCTTTTTACTAACACTTTCAAAATTAAAAAAAAAACTGTTCCATAGTTTATATCAAACTCACAACACAATGAAAAACGTTTGAAAACAGAAAATCACCATGTTACTTACTATGGTCGTGCGAGGAGAATTCTCGGAAAGTTGATAGGCGGGTCCGGGGAGCGGGACTTCAAAGGCTGGCTAGCATCAATATTTCTCCGGGTCACGCAGGTTGACAAACACCGAAAATGAAATTTCCCACAGCTCTGTATTTTCTTTAAAGCTAAATACGAAAAAAATTCACACCCAACAGTCACTCATGGCGCCCCAGGGCGCCGCAACGCACAGGTTGAAAACCGCTGATGTAGACAATCAGGTCTTGGGAAGGAGTTTCTACTGGTTTCTAAAGTGTGCATAATGCCACTTTTTTAACAAATGTGGTCGACATATACATCACATTTTGTATCATTCACCAAACATGATCCTTAATTTAGAGATAGGCTGATAGAAGGATATATATATATATTTATATATATATATATATATATATATATATATATATATATATATATATATATATATATATATAAATAGATAGATAGATAGATAGATAGATAGATAGATAGATAGATAGATAGATAGATAGATAGATAGATAGATAGATAGATAGATAGATAGATAGATAGATAGATAGATAGATAGATAGATAATAGATAGATAGATAGATAGATAGATAGATAGATAGATAGATAGATAGATAGATAGATAGATAGATAGATAGATAGATAGATAGATAGATAGATAGATAGATAGATCAGTGCTAGTTTGTATTGTTCAGGGGAGTTTACTAAGGTACGTTTATATGTTTAAGGGAAAGAATTACGTAAAACTTAAAATATAAATTTGAAAATAGCTGTTAACTTATTTTAATGTATTAATAATTTAAATTAGCTTTTTCTTCTTTCCTGCTGCATATCCGTATGGAAATTGTGAGACATATTTCATATTTTACGTATTGTAATCTTTTTGGCATCTAGTTTTTAAAAAAATACATTTTACAAGAGCAGGCTGAGTATTCAATGATTTTTCCATATTTGCATGAACAACTTTTAATATATAATGTCGATCCACGTTGATTGCTTAAGTAATTTCGACGTACAACAAAACATGACAGATAACTGAAACAGACTACAATAACTTTTGTAAAAGAAGAACGTCTTTTTCATTTTTCACTGCGACTCATTCTTCTTCTTTGATCCTTAGCCGCCGACCGTCAAAGCAGTCAGTGGCCATCACGCCTGGTGGCGTCTTGTAGGGCAACAACAAATTAATTCCACTTTGCTCGGTCGGTGGCCATCCTTCGTACAGTGCCTCAACTCTGGTTCATTCTTTGCATCTCAGCCTCCACAGTCCTCCGCCAAGGTGTTTTTGGTCGGATTCTCTTTCGTTTTCCTTCAGGGGTCCATAGCATAGCTGTTCTTGTGATGGCATCGGGGTCTCTTCTGAGGACATGGCCAACCCAGCTCCAGCGTCTTCCAGCTATGATGGTGTGCATGTCCTCTTGCTTGCTCCGAGTAAGCAGATCTTGGTTGGTGATGGTATTCGGCCAAAAGATTCGGTGAATTTTTCTTAGGTATGTAGTGTGAAAAGATGACAATTTCGACATTTCTTTCTCTGTAACTCTCCAGCATTTTGCACAGTAGAGAAGCACAGAAAGCACACAGCTGATATAATCTCAATTTTGTCCTTGTGCTGTACTGAGAGGACTTCCAGATGTTGTTTAGACTAAAAAAGGCTATTCTTGCTTTGTTCATTCTGTTGTTGATGTCTTTGCTTGCTCCGCCGTCTGGTGTTATTAAGCATCCTAGGTATGTAAAGGTGTCTGTCAAAATAATAGACGGAAGGAAAAAAAATTGGATAATGCGTTACCAATCTCGTTACAGTTGACAGTGAGAAGATTTGCAGATTTTTATATAACTCAACACCCTTCATTCATAGAGAAAGAAATAAACATACAGATTAATCTAAATGTAAACTAGTTTGGATGCGAGTCACAGGCAACGACTACATTCCACAGAAGCCAGATCCAAGCTATGAGGATATAAGGTATCTGAGGAAGGTGACTGAAGTAACAAGAAGAGACATAGTCCACAACCAGACCATAAATAATCGCCTAAAAATCCAATCCCTGCAGACCCAAGTAGAACAGTCCCAACTAAGATAGTACGGCAATGTCGCCAGAATGGGAGAAGATCGGCTACCCTGACAAGTATGGGAAACTAAGAGCCAGGGATCCAGACCGCCAAAATTCCGCTCGGAGGACAACATTGGACAATCTCTGAAGGACTGATCACTAGAATGGAACAAGGCAAGGAGGAAGACAGCCAATAGGATAGTATGGCACTCTCTCTTCCAAACCTCTACACCTCACGGTAGAAGAGGAAGGACTAAGTAAGCAGTAAATAAGTAAACTTTGAAGACTGAACGCCAAAGAGGCAGATCACATGGTCTGTAATTGTAATACATTGACACAAACAGACATTTTAAAAAATACAACAACAGAAGTAGTTTTGTATAAATCAGTTATGCTCAACATCTTTCCCAAAATTACACCATGCATTAAAGTGAAGTTATTTACACATTTGGCAGAATATAGACATCTAGTATAGATTTGCAGAAATAAAGCCGTCTATGAACAAAGGATATTTAACTCAGAACTTTTTCTACATGTATTCACACATAAAACAAAACACTTAAATCATTCCACTTAGTTTTTTTTTTAGATAAAACTTGCAAAATTAACTTGTGTAGATATTGCGACATTAGATTTATTAATAGTATAAAAAAGTATTAGTAACGTATATAAGTATGTTTATACTTATGTATGTATATGTATGTGTTCTTGGGCTTGTACCAACGCATGTTTCTTTGTCCTTGTATTTGCAGCTACATTTCTTTATAATTGTTATGACTGAATTTTTTTAATGTGTATTGTAAACAGATTCACATTTGAGAATTAAAAAGATAAAAAAGATTTTTTTTTTTAAATGAGAAGGTTTGCTTTTGTCAGGAGTGAATCAGCGTACCTATTATCGTATTCACAAGTCATAATCCAGATAAGTAGCATCTCCATTTAATCTTACTTTATCTGTAGTTTACGTTTAGTACTAGTTAATTGTTTTTAATATTAATTAGTGGTTAGTAGGATTAGTTAACTATTAGCTATAACTATTTGTTAAATAAATTGAATTAATCGGTAGTGTCCTGTGTATCCCATTGACCATTTCCTGTTGGCCAGAGCCAGTTCTATAAATGAGTATGTCATCTGCTATAGCCAATGTTTGTCTCAGCGAAGTTGGCGGAATGGAGGCTAATTTTGCTGTGTAGATGTTTAACAGCATTGGTGATAGTGGAGAACCTTGGTGTGGTCCGGGACAAATGCGCACAGGTTCTGATGTCTATGTTCTCAAGTGTAATACAAATGGTCTGTCAGATATGGCAGCTGCTATCCTTCGTGTTACCCATGGGTTAACACTGCACGTCATTACACACTTCATTAACGTTTCATATATTTCTCACTATTGTCATGGTTTGACTGAAATGTCTGTCACCGATTGGTCTACCCTGTCTTGTTCATAATTTTTTTCCACGCCGGCTTTTGTGTCTTATAGCTCCTAATAGCACTAGTTCTGACATTGGTAATTTCACTCTTATGTTGGACAGGCTAATTACCCCCAACTCTTTTTTTACATGTGCACAGCGGCATCTAGCTACGGGCTCTTTTATTCTACCTTTCTTGTTGAGAACGGCTATTTCCCTGTTTATTTGAGTTACAGAGAATCCGTGGACACGAGGAAAACTTGTACCCTTTTATGTGTGCCGCCCTGGTCTCGTCCAGCGAACACCGGTTGGTCGTAGAACCACAAGCGTTACGGCAAATTACGTCCTTTTTTGTATCTTGAGTCGCCCGGGGAATATCTCCCCTAGCCCTTACGTCTGAATTTGTTTCATCTACTGCACGTGAAATTGCCACCTGCAGACTCTAGCTTGCTATTTAAGCAAGAGGTCTCTATCACTCAGTACCACTGTCTCAAGTAGGATTCTACCACTGAACAAAGTTCAGCGCAGGGCTAATAACAGTTGTTATTGCAAGAATTCATTCTTTATTCGGTAAGCTAATTTACTTGTTTAATTCCCTCGGGTTTTAACTTTATCTAAAAGAATAGAGATCCCGTGTTACTTTAATTCATGTTAAATATATATACATTCTTTTTTTCCTTAAGGTACATTTTTTCGTTAACGGGATGCTCTGAATGTTATTAATTGAGCCCATATACATGACCACTAAGCCAGTCAGGAAGAGTGAGCTGGTGTAAAGTTAATATTTAACAAGTTTTTTATTAACGCTTGTTGTACACTGGGTGTAGAATATTGCTTGAGAGTGTTGAGACCAGGTGTGTGTGCGTGTGTATGTGTGCAGATATGTTTGCTGTGGGTCGTATTCAGCTTTGCGCGAGCAGACACGCTGACCAAGCAAACTTGTGGCTGTATTTATCTGTGTGAACTGTTAACCTAACTATATCAAAGAGAGTAAGTGAGGGAAGGGCTTATTGTGATTAAGTTAGAGAGAGAGAGAGAGAGAGAGAGAGAGAGAGAGAGAGAGAGAGAGAGAATGAGAGTTGGAAGTTGTTGTGTAAGCAACGGGAGTATGGCTGTTACACCGGTTAACGAGATTTCTGAATTTCTGTATATTTTCAGAGCCTCGGTCAACATTTTTTGTGTGCTTTTTTGTGTGATTTGCTACTGTTAGAGGATTACAATCTGTATTAATAAATTTCACCAGGCAGTCTACGTCATACTGCCAGGTTACAGTTATAAGGCCGCTGTGCGGATTACTTAACCACAGCCGATTGTTGAATGTGTTTATCGCTTCAGCACATATGGGCTGTCGATTTTGCCATCCAGTCATTTTTGAAAACACTGTCCGATCCATTAACAGAAAGTTAACTCAGAGTATACGAGCCGGCCGACAGAACGGATTCGTCGATAGCCAGTACTTGTGAAGCACACATTACTCGTGCTATTTGGTGTATACCACTATACCTCGATTTCTTTTACGTACACGTAAGCAGTAGCTTTGAGTCCTAGATTATATACCTACAGCACATATTGCCGCCAGTTGCAGTTAACCATCGCCTTAACACATACGGGCTGTCGCCTTTGCCATCCAGTCAGTTTCGGCAACACTGTCTGACCCATTATAGTCGGTTACTTATGAGTTTGCTGACATAACGACCATAAGGAGTGGCAGTTCCTCGCGAAACTAGGGGCTTAACCCCTTTAGTAAGATGTTCTTGGGAGAGAGAAAGTGTACGGATGCTGGTGGTTTGGAGTGTGTCGTTGTTCCTGAGAAATTGAGTGAAGTCTTTTGTTATTTTTCTGTGGTTGGGATATTGATACATTCACTAGCCCTTCAGAGCTAGTGAGATTTTTTGTTTGGTTCAATGTTATTGTTTCTTTAATAAATAAATGTATATGTACTAAGCGGTCATAATTCACTCTATTATTACTGACACTTAATGTTTGCTGCTGTAGTCTTTGTAGTAGATTATTCTATTTAGCATTGAAGGACGGACGAGGGTATGACATCTTAAACAGAGTCCGAGTATGGCTGGGAAGCAGACCTAAGATATTTGATTATATCTCTCTTCTCTTCAGAAGTCTTACCTCTCTCCAAATTTCCATTAATGACTAACTTTCTCTATTTTCACAAATCCCATTCATATTCTGTCTAAACTCAAGACGGTCTCTATTTCCATACTGGCGACAATTATTATACGCAGGGCTAGGATTTTAATGACCTAACATTTGATAGAAAATGACCAATAAAAAATGTATTTATGACCGAAAAAAACCCAAAAACTGTATAAAATACATGGATGACCTAAAAGACAAACTTTCTTTTTTTAGTTTCCGATCTAAACATTAAAAGTCGCTTACTTATTTACTTAGTCGTTCCCGTTCAACCTTGTGGTGTAAAGTTTGCCAGAAAATGTGCCATTCATCGCGGGGGGATTTTAAATGCCGGTGGGAGAGAGCTTACATTTCCATTGACTTTTTTCACTATGTTTGTTTTCCCTGATTTGGTTCAATACAGTAACATAGGTTCTGCATTAGAAAGTATATAAT
The DNA here is from genome assembly GCA_024509875.1 of Oreohelix idahoensis. Classification (NCBI taxonomy): domain Eukaryota; kingdom Metazoa; phylum Mollusca; class Gastropoda; order Stylommatophora; family Oreohelicidae; genus Oreohelix; species Oreohelix idahoensis. The sequence goes on from JAMPIV010020343.1 coordinate 129,749, forward strand.
GCACGAAACCTGCCACGTTTCCTATCCAATCCCCAACCAAAACATCCAGGATATAATTGTCAGGAAATATAATCGATGTTGCAACTCTAGGATACATAATATTAACAGTTGTGTGACCGTGATAATAACAAAAAGACTAAACAGCTGATATAATTGTAGATGTATAAATAAATCAATATATTATAATGGTCGTGATCTATTACACTTTTACACTGAATGTTTGGTTTTCCTATTATTCCCGATTCAGTCTTCTGCTATTTATAATATTCTTCAAGTCTTTCATTCGTCAGAAATTTAGGATAAAATAATTCTCTAATTAAAATCTTGGTTGAAATGTGTATGCACTAAGTAATATTGTGGGCTGTTCTTGAAGACTTTTGAGTAAAGATACTTTTCTGTGTGTGTTATTTGTCTATTAAATTAAGAGATTTATCTCCTCTGAGAGGATTGGCTCAAGTCTGACAAGTTATAATGATTGTTCTTTCCTGAAAGTTCGCCCAATCCACCTCCATGTTTCCTGTCTAACATCAGCTGTATTTGGTTATTGTCTCCCCAATTCTACAAATCGTTATTTGTTACGACATCTTGCTATTTGATACGGAGATTGTGACGGAGACATGTGTTAGTGAATGTCTTTGGTTCTAACCTGATATTTTTGGTGACATGCCACGTTTGCGAGTCATAGACTAAGACAGATTTTATGTTTGTCTTGAACTACATCATTTTGTTTTCTTCAGAATGAGCTGCCAAGTTCCATAACTTCTCTCATAAGAGTTGAAGGTAAATCTGGTTTTATTTATCATGTCATTGACATCCTAGTCTGTTTCTCAATTTCTGCCGGTGTTACTTTTCACGTTGACTGTCATACAAATTGAGGACCATTATTATTGAATGACATGAAATGTGATTTATATTTCAACCTCATTTCTGACTATAACGTTTTGCCCACTTTAGTAACCTGTAGAAACACATCCCCAAACCCTGATTGTGTAAATTATCAACACATAAAACAGCTGGACGACACTGGAATAATGAATGTGGTGAAGGATTTCAATATCAGCATACAAAACGCTGAGTTACCGGAAGATTGGCTACACAGTTACATATGGCTACTTCCTAAACCTGGTAAAGATCTCATACTGCTCAGCAGCTATCGAAGTATCACACTGCAGAGTGTATATGGTAAATTAATTGAAAAGATAATGTCTACGTAAGTAATGAACCACCGCGAAAATGCGCACATTCTTCCTAATACCCTAGATAGTTGTAGACCCATAAAAACAACACGGGGTAATGCTGGAACATTTGTGTACGATGTGTACGAGGGATTCCAGGGTAAACAAGAAACGGCTGTTGTAGCGCTTGACCTAGTGGATGCTTATAAGATCGTTTGTTTGTTTTTGTTTTGTTTTTTTTTGTTGGGGGGGGGGGGGGGAATTACCGAAACATTGCTCAGTTGAATATCAATATGTTTCATAAAACACTAAGCTGATTTACGAGCATTCTATTGCATTTTTTTGCCATTGTTGGAATGTTAGGGTACTTTTTGTAATTGTTCTGTAATTTTAAGGCGTTATTTATTAATTTTTTAGTCATTATTTTGCATATTTTGGTATTATTCAATAAAAGTTGGCATTTTTTAGTGTTAAAATGTTCTTACTTATTGTTTTTCTTCCACAAATGTATCTACTTCACTGTTTTCTCTACTTCACTGTTTTCTCTACTTCACTGTTTTCCCCATGTTGTGTAATAATTTTCCTTAAGCCCCTGACAATAAATGTTGCTGGTAAATTTTCCTACATAAAATCAAATTTTGGATTTCTGCCTGGTACCGTTACTTCCTTCTAGAAGTCAGAAGGTCCATTAGTGGATCAGAAAGATTTGATGAAGATGATGACGAACGACTTAGACAGAGTGAATGGAGACGTGGGAAAAGCTGTGCAAAAGAAATGTTTTGAAAATAAATGTGGGATATAAAAAGCTGTGCTTAATGTCAGACGTACTATAGGGAAAAATATTTCCCTGGTGAATTTTTAGGAGACTTAGAACCAGCCGACCTTGCTGTTGTTTCAAGTTTGCTCCTGTTGTGTCAGTAATATACTACTCGTCAAAAGTCAAGGGCCATTTAGAATACCCTTGGTTTACACCATAAAACAAATCTGATATAAACGTAATTGGTATCAGTCAAAACGGCATTTATTGAATACCAAATTGACGTCACGTAAAGAAATGGAAACACACATTCAAACGAAATGCAGCTGTGAAGTGTGTCACCCACCTTTTCAAAAGTCACACAATAGATATTGGACAAATAAACATTTCAAAATCGGGTATGACCACCGTTTGCAGCAAGGCATTCAAGATAGCGTAGACGCATCCAAAACCAATGATGGTGAAGATGACATAAAGATGGAAGAACTGAGGGCAGCACTAGAGAAAATCAAGATGGGCAAAGCAGCAGGGCATGATGGTATAACACCAGAAATGGTTAAGTACATGGGAGCATCAGGCGACCTATTACTCCTAAAGGTCCTACAGGAAGCATGGTGCAACAAGACCATACCAAAGGATTGGGAGATTGCCATCATAACACCAATTTTCAAAAAGGGTGACAATCGACAATGTGGAAACCATAGAGGCATATCCCTTCTCAGTGTCCCTGGTAAAATCTACTCTAGAATCCTAGAGCAGAGACTCCGACGCCTAGCTGAGCCACAATTGGATGAGGTCCAGTGCGGATTCCGAGCAAATCGAAGTACTCAAGACCTAATCTTCACACTCAGACAGCTGAGTGAAAAGGCCCTTGAGTATAAGAGTGAGATCCATCTTTGTTCATAGATCTAGAAAAGGCGTTTGACAGGGTCCCCTGGAGCAAACTTTGGGACTGTTTGGCAAGGAAGAATATTCCAGCACCTCTGATTCATGCTATACAGAGCTTCTACAAGTCTTGCAGAAATTATGTGAGGACAGCAAACCATAAGTCAGAAGAGTTCAGGACCACCACTGGTGTAAGACAAGGTGATATCCTATCACCTTACCTCTTCATACTCCTTATGGACGATGTCATCAAGGCATGTAAGGAGAGAACAAGAAAGTATTCAGTGGGGTACTGGAAGATGAGACAGGTCTATATTTCGGAGCTGGCATTTGCTGATGATGTTGCCCTGATTGCTAAATCAGAGGCACATCTCCAATCCAACCTGCAAGTCTGGAAGGAAGAGCTGGAGAAGAGAGGAATGGTCATAAGCAGCTCTAAAACAAAATCCATGGTGATATCACGAGAAGAAAGAAAACCTCAGATTAATTTGGGAGAACAGGTCCTGGAGCAGGTCGACCACTTTAAATATCTCGGAGCTATTATAGACCGAAAGGGAGGCATCAAAGAAGAGTTGGCCACTCGAAAAGCAGCAGCTGGGAGACTTTTTCAGGCCATAAATCGTGGATTCCTCAGCAAGAAAGAGGTTGGTAAGAAAACGAAGATGGCTGTATACCGCTCCACCTATGTCCCAGTCTTGACATATTGATGCGAGTCGTGGGCAATGACTACAACCCACAAAAGCTAGATCCAAACCTCAGAAATGAGGTATCTGAGGAAAGTGGTTGAAGTAACAAGAAGAGACATGGTCCGCAACCAGACGATCCGTCAAGGCCTAAAATCCCATCCGCTGCAGACCCAAATAGAACAGTCCCAACTAAGATGGTTTGGCCATGTCTGCAGAATGGGAGAAGATCGGCTACCACGACAAGCATGGGAAACAAAGAGCCAGGGATCCAGACCTCCAGGACGACCCAGAGTCCGCTGGGAGGACAACATTAGATAATCTTTGAATTACCGAGGACTAGAATGGAACCAGACCAGGAAGAAGACAGCTGATTGAATGGTCTGGCGCTCTCTCTTCCAAACCTCTACACCTCACGGTAGAAGGGGAATGACTAAGTAAGTAGTAAGTAAGTAAGTAGACGCATCCAGTCCACAAGGGTCCGAAGAGTATCCTGTGGAACAGCTTGCAATTCCTGAAGCAGAAATACAGTCAGCTGTGCAACATACATTGGCAGGGGGTGATTTGTTGACAATCTTCGACCAAGGACATCCCAGAGGTGCTCAATCGGAGAAATGTCAGGTGAATGAGGTGGCCACGCCATCCTGATGATCCCATGTTGCTTAATAAACTCATTCACCACACGAGCTCGATGGGGTCGAGCGTTATCATCTTGGAGGATGGCATTACCACCTATGGTCTCCAGAGCAAGCTGAAAAATTGGTCTCAAGATTTTGTTCTGGTATCTTGGGCCGGTCAAGTTGCCTTGGATCATGTAGAGTGGGGTCCTACCGTGTCGGTAGAAGCCTCCCCAGACAATGACAGAACCCCTACCATAACAATCCACCTCTCGAATTGTGTCATCAGTAAATCGCTCTCCTGGTCGTCTCCAAACTCGAATCCTGCCATCATTGAATGACACAGTGAAGCGAGATTCATCAGTGAAGAGAACTTGACTCCATTGTTGCCTTGTCCATCGGATGTGCTTGCGACACCAAGCAACACGGGCTCTGTGATGAGCAGGAATAAGAGGGATTCTGACTGCAGGACGTTGAGCAGCCAGTCCAAATTCATGTAAACGTCTGCGAATGGTGCTTTGACTGACATTAACGTTTACAGATTGTCTCAGCTGACATCTTAGAGTGGAACAAGTCACTGTTCGATGGCGCAGGGCTGACAACAAGAGGTACCGGTCATCATGACTATTGGTGCATCTAGGGCGACCTGGCCGGTGGCGATCCTCCACACTTCATGTGGCCTGAAATCTCTCCAAAATTCTTTGGATAGTAGAGTGTGACACTGCAAACCGTCTAGCAACCTCACGAACAGATAAACCACTTTCAACCCCCCGCTATAGCCCTCATTCTTTGTAAGGTGTCAAGACTTCTTCTCGGTGGCATGGTTTTTGCCAGTGATGAAACTACCCTAAGTCTGCTGATTGTAAAGCAAATTAAGAGTGAACTCTGTTCACGAGAAGTCGCCATTGCACGTGGAATGTCAATCAGCACGATTACTTCACCTGTTTGGTTGTACGGAAGTTTGAAAAAACAGATTAAAAATGTGAATTTATGGTCAGCAAACCAAATTGCACGTGATCACCATGGTTGTTGGTGAGTTGTTTTTATGCTTAATGTGCATAGAGGACTGTCAGAGGAAGATACTGCACCCTATTTTATTAAAAACTTCCTTGATTTAATCATTCTATGCGCTTATATAAAAGTGTATTGAAAATAATAGGGTGGCCCTTGACTTTTGACGAGTAGTATATATAGTAGAAATGAACTTTTCAGTGTCAACAGCTTTATTGGCAGACAAAAGACAGGCATTCTCTTTTTAAAATCTTAAACCAGATCACATGGTCTATTATATTTGGACATGTGCCCTAATATAACCAACAACTTAATTATCTAAGTTGAACGGTGAGCATCTCGCCAAAACTAGGCACAATTTTATTTCATAATGGTTATTTTATTTGAAAATCTGCACATGATTTTTATTGTGTATTATAATTTATGAAATATAAACCTTCAGTTTGCCATAGAAATAGTAAAAATATTCAGTTATAATTCTATGTCTTTTGTGTTTGAGTTTTTTTTTTTTTTTTAATAAGGAATTATTTTATAGACTGAATCAACTATGTTTGTTTAGTTTTAAAATAACTTGTAACAAATTTAAAAATCAATTAGTATTAACAGTTTAAAATTAATAAACTGCTGGTGAATTTTATAATGGAAACAACTATGTTTGTTTAGTTTAAAAAAACATGTAACAAATTTAATAATCAATTAGTATTAACGGTTTAAAATAAATAAAATGCTGGTGAATTTTATATTGGAATCACATTTTCTCTTCACGGAGATTTGAGTTGATGTTATAGTCAGAAAGTTATGTCCCTTTCACGGTTCTGAGAAAATCAAGATTTTGTTAATAGGAAAAGCACCATTTCTGAAGAAAATACTGTTTACAAAATCAAAATATACCTACTTTGAATGTATTCTGAAAAATAATTATCACTGATTTTGATTCAGGGAAATATAAATTACACTAGTTTAGACTAATCCCAACATTCATTTTTATGCTATTTTGACTTAAAATGCCCTGTAGATCCTCCCCTTATAAAAGTATCTAATACACAACAATATCGACAGAAATAAGGCTTCAGCAATGGACAGTGTTTTCCTCTTCCATACATTTTTAGAGAGGTTTTGATTTTATGAATTATTATTTTACTCTTAAAATATATCACCTTCTTTATTTATTTATTGCAAGACGTATGAGCAGATCTAACTAAACTAATTGCTAACAATACACTTTCAGTAATGTAAAATTTATGTCAGTCTTTGCGACGTGTAACGAAAAAGAGTTTACAGTAATCGAACATCCTATTGTTACCTAGTAGCTTCTCTCTAATATACTAGCTCAAACTTGAATTTAAAACTACCTGTCCTGTCTTTCTGCTGCCCACCCTTTTGTCCACGCCCTCATTTCTTGAAACAGTGGCAAATGCGGTGTCTACAATCTTCTTTGACCTGTCAGTCATGGCAGGAAATAAATTCTGCTATGGCTATATATCTTTCAATTCATGAGAGCTCAGCTGTCAATCATATAATACTTGACCACTGGACAGCTAGACAGCACGTGAGAGAAACGGAACAGGACCTTCGAAGTTTACTTAGGGAAATCTAATAAATCCCCAAGTCCCCGTTTGATCTCGAGCAAGGGCATCCTGGGGTAAGCCCGATAGAAGAACACAAGACCTTTGATCTCGGTCAAAGATCCAGACAAAACGCCCAGAGAGACCGTGACGCAAAGCCTTTCATCTTTGGAACTCTAGCTCCTGAATTATGTCCCATACAGGCGTGCGAAATAGCGCCATTAGAAATCAAACCCACGTCTATGATATATATATATATATATATATATATATATATATATATATATATATATATATATATATATATATATATATATATATATATATATATATATACATATACATATATATATATACATATACCCTTCAAAAGAAGTTAAGGACCAGTAGGTGAAAATGACCCAAAAATAATAAAAATTATAAAAATTATATTTCATAAGCAATTAATCTGACATTGATTTTTCTCGAACGACAAACATTCAACACGTGCTGCATGGGCCACCAGCATACCGTGTGGCTAGTGTTCAGCTCAGCAAGCACGCTGAAAAAATGCTGCTGAGACGCCAAAATGTGGGTGTTTTTAATGATGTCTGAGCATGAAAAAAATACCTGCTATTCCAAAAATGCGTGATGCATGTGGGAGACTATAGTGTTGGTCTTGAGCTGTACTCACAAAATTGTCTTTATAAGCAACACAAGTGCTGCATAACCATTGCACAACAATATGCCTCAACGACGAAAGCTGAGTGTTGTGGATAAAGGAAGAGTCATTGCGTGGTTGCAGGAAGATCTTACTGTCCGAAATGTCGCTCAGAGGCTTGCAGTATCTCATTCAGTTATTGTCAGACTGCAGCAGCGCTTTGCCCAGGCTGGAATCGTCGAGGAACGGCAACGCACAGGTCGTCCTAGAGTCACTTTGCACCCTTAATAAAAATGGTCCTTAAATTCTTTTGAAGGGTATATAAACTGCTGTTTAAAAAAACCAGCCATCAGTCGTCAGTCAGAGTTTGAAGAGTCTAGCGCATAAGCCAAAAACCAATTTCTTTATGGAATACTGTGTATACGTGATTTCGTGGAGATTTCATTCCAGATTCTGATCTGATCCCCTCGTAGACGACCAGCTGTCTTTATTTTATAATGTGTGTACTTGTACATCGGTACATATAAATTATCTATCAACAATCATGTAGGATCTATAAGGCTACTAGCCTGATGATATTTTCTGACTGTAAATTATAACGACTGGACTTACCAAATCGAGGATATTATTTTTAACAGCCCACAGCGGCATAGACCTGATATCATCATTTTGACCAAACACCTGACAGTTGTATTCAAGTGGAGTACGTAGTCGATACACTGTGCAGGACCAGCACTCTGGCAAAGAGTCGGTCGTTAAAATACATCATAATCCTTAAAACTAGGAGCTAACAGATTATCTGGATACTGAGAGTATAACCTCACTTCAATGGTCAAAATCACATCGATTTTTCACACTAGTCATTCTTTTGTATTGACACCTGTACCCAGGTAGAATTCCAGACCGAGCGGGAACCTGAAACCTGTTCTCCCCCGCCCGCCCCATACAATGTAAGCGTTGTCGCACCGGGGTTATCCAGGTGTAAGTCCTGTGTCTAGATTTATTCTCCCCTTTTGGACACCCCCATCGAAGGAAAAGTGGATAGTTTAGAACAGTGACGATAACCTTTAGGATTTATACCACTACCGGGATTTAGTGAGGACTTTAGCAAATTCGGCATTCACTTCATTAGTATTTTTTGGGGGGACGACCTGTGGCCAATTTGTACCCTCGACAGCTCGAGTTGGTACACTAATCACAGTCAAAACAGATTTTGAGAGATATTGTTTTTGCTGGATAAAGATCTATTAAGTTGGTTGTTTGATTATTTTTTTACTTGGTCTTACCTCGCACCAAGATTGTTTATTCCTGTAAGCAAGTGCCAACCTTCAACCTTTGGGTTAATACATATATACATCTATATATATATATATATATGTGTGTGTAAATTGATGAAGAGATATAAGTATTTACCATATTATTACTGAATATTATTGTAAGCAGAAATTTATTTTCTGACTTAAGTGCAATATATACAGTTGAGTAATTATATTATAAAGATTTATACTAAAGTTAATAGAAAGAACTACTAGTGTACATCATGGATATGGACACTTGCATGCGGATTGGCACGCAAGCCGGGTACACAGGAAAAGAATTGGTGGAATTTGCCAAGGCGGAATTCAACTCAGTTGAAAATCAAAAAACTTTGAAAGAGAAGGAAGCAAAGGAGGAGAAGGAAAGAAAAGAGAAGGAAGCAAAGGAAGAGAAGGAAAGAAAAGAGAAGGAAGCAAGGGAAGAGAAGGAAAGGAAAGAAAAGTAAGAGAGGGAGTGAATTGATAAACAAAATGCTCTAAGAGATGCTCGAGCTGAAGAGTTAGAGCTAAAGAGAAAATAATTGGAACTGCAAGAAAGGAAGATGAAAGAAGATAAGGAACTGCAAGAAAGGAAGATGAAAGAAGAAAGTGAGTGGAAACAGAGGGAATTTGAATTACAAGAAAAGATGAGGAAGGAAGATAGAGAGTTACAGTTGGAGAAGGAGAGAATGAGAATAGCTCTGGAAGAGACAATGATGGAGAAGGAGATACAATTAAAGAAGTTAGAAGTGGGTGCGAGTAGTCAGAACTCAACTTCTGGTGGGGCGCATCGTCCTTTTAGGCTGCGACTACCTAATTTCAACGAGAAAATCGATAGTTTAGATTTCTTCATAGAATGATTTGAGGCCGCGTGTGTGGCCTATAAGGCTGATAGGGATCAGTGGCCATCTCTTTTGTCGACACTGCTAGTTGGGCCCGCGATGGAGACTTTTTATAGCCTCCCCATAGAGGAAAGGGCTGATTATGATAAAGTGAAGGAGAGATTGCTAAGGAGGTTCCGTCTGACTGCTGACGGACACCGGACGCGTTTAAAAACGCGATGCCTAGTTCAGACCAGGACTTCGAGGATTTTATCTCGAAGATCAAACTTCTATTGAATAGATGGATCGAAATGGAGGGAATTCCTAAGGATTATAATGGCTTGTTGGACTTAATATTACGAGACAAAGTGTTGTCTTCGTGCTCTAGTGAGCTGGTTGCGTTCTTCAAAGAACGTCAACCAAAGGACATTGAGTCCATGGCCCAACTGGGTCACCATTATGTCCTGGCCCATCCGGGCAAGTCCATTCAGAAGTCAGGTCTGTCCGATGCGTTAGTTACCGGGGTCGGTAAAGTGCAGCGGCCATGGCAACGCCGTGCAAGTAGTGCCGACAGGTCTATGAGGTCAAGATTTGACAGGTCACCCCACCCTTACCAATCAGACAGAGACAGTTACAGAAATTTTAGACCACAACGACGTTTTCAGTACAGAGGGTATAATAGACAATCCGGTAGTGATAGCGATGGAGAAAATTTTCTAACGCGGAAACATGTGCGGTTCCAAGACTCAAAAAATAAGGACAAGTCATTTTATAAAAGTAAAGGGTACAAACCTAGAAATAGAACGTCGGATGGTCGAGGTTCGGACTCCGATACGCGTTCGTCTCCGAATCATAGTCTTAACAAGGACAGGAAAGAATGTAAGTGCCACCATTGCGAGGGTACAGGTCATTTACCCAGTAACTGTAAGTCTAAGCCAGAGAATGCTAATGTGGCATGTGTGCTAGACACTATCAATAATGAAGATTGTGAGGGGTGCAGACAGTTGTTTGTACCAGATGGAAAACCAGTGCTGATTTGGGGGTACACTTTACCCTGCCTTTCGTCCGTAGAGGAAAGTGGGAAACTCGAACTTTGTACAGGGTCGGTTCAGTCGAGACAGGTGTCCGTGCTTAGGGACACGGGATGTACCACCATAGGTGTACGTCGCTCCTGCATCGAGGAGTCATGCCTGACAGATAAGACAGTCAGATGCATCACCTTTGGGGGTAATGTAGAATATTATCCCATAGCCATTGTGGATATAGACACCCCGTTCTTGACAGGAAAAGTGCAGGCGTGTGTCCTGAACAAGTCGGTGGCAGACCGTAACGTTTTTTATTGGTAACGTGCAAGGAGTTCGAAATTGCACACCGGAAGAGATACGTGAATGGGAAAATAATAGGGGTGTAGTAGCTAATGCAGTGCTAACTAGAGCGCAGGTAAGACTACAAGAGGAGTATGATAGGTCAGAGGCTCCTCGAGTCCCATCGACGGTAGATGATGTGTTAGGTGTGCGAGACGTTTCAGTCGGTAATTTTGCAGAGGGACAGAAGACAGACAGGACGCTAATGAGGCTGTTAGAGGTAGCGAAAACTAAAGACGTTAAACAGACCAAAACAGCACGGTACTGGTTTGAGTATAAGGACCAGATCTTAACTCGGTGTTTCGAGAAACAACAGCAACCTATACGGCAAGTGGTGGTGCCAAGCCAGTGGAGAGCGAAGGTGCTGGAGTTAGCGCATGACTCTCCATTTGCTGGCCATATCGGAGTGGCTAGGACTCAATATAGAGTTCTCTCCCAATTTTACTGGCCAGCACTCAATAAAGACATCAAGGCATACTGTAGGTCTTGTGTTGTTTGTCAACAGATGTCTCATAAGGACCGGTCGCCAAAGTCCCTGGTCCAGACAGTAGACTTAGCACTTCGCCCGTTTCAGAAGGTTGCAGTTGATATCATAGGCCCATTGTCCGTGACGCCCGACAGAGGATTTCGGTACATTCTTACAATGGTAGACTTGTGTACCAGGTGGCCAGAGGCAGTGCCTATGCGATCTATTACCTCGCAGGCGGTAGCGGAAGCACTTCAGCTGTTATACAGTCGCTTCGGGTTCCCAGAGTGTATACTCTCTGACAGGGGGAAGCAATTTATTTCCCACGAAATGTCTGAAGTAACTAGATTACTGGGAATTTCCCAGTCTTTCACCTCTCCCTACCATCCGCAGGCGAATGGGGTTTGTGAACGCCTTAATGGCGCATTAAAACATATGCTGGCGAAGGTGACTGCCGAATTCCCTCAGGATTGGGATTGGTACCTTCCAGCGGTATTGTTCGCCTACAGGGAAGCCCCGCATCAGAGTACGGGCTTCTCGCCATTCGAATTGCTGTATTGGGCAAACCCCAGGGGTCCAATGCACGTACTAAAGGACTGGCTGGTAGGTAAACATGTAGAGGGAGCGGCAGTATCTGCGTATGATTATGTCGTACATCTACGTGAGAGGATAATTAGGTCCTGTGCATTAGCGCGGGAAAACTTAACCCAGGCGGGTATTCAGTACCGCCGGTATGCAAACCGAGGTACTAAACTCATATCATTTCAACCAGAGGATGAAGTGTGGCTGCTTTTGCCTACAAAAGAAGATAGGTTGAGCATCTCCTGGCAAGGGCCATTCCGGATTCATAAGAAGGTAACCGATGTCGACTACGTTGTAGAGGTTAGGAAGAAGGAAAAGGTGTTCCACGTGAACATGCTCAAACCTTACGTGGAGCGCCCTCCCGAGTTATCTTCGGTGGTTAAGACCATGAGTTCGCGATGTTCGGAGGTAGCGTCGGCAGTGGTGATTGATAGTGTTGAAGACAGCTGCGACGATGGAAACCTACAGCTGTCTCTCCTGCCGATAACTCCTACCGAATATTGGACCGACGTGTCGGTGTGTCCAAATTTAACCGATAGTCAGACGGCTCAGGTTCAAGCTATACTGAGGGATTTCGATGACGTACTTACGATCTGCAGGGTAAAACAGACTTAATAGTTCACGAGATAGCTTTAACTGATAACAAGCCTATCAGAGTTAAGCCTTACCCTTTACCACTTCATTATAAAGCGCCGATCGAAAAAGAGATTGACGAAATGGTTCGGTTAAATATCATCGCTCCCTCAGAATCCACATATTCTTTCCCCATGGTGGTGGTTAAGAAGAAGAGCGGGGCCCTCAGAGTGTGTATTGATTTTCGGAAACTCAATACCATAACGGTAGTCGACCCAGAGCTTATGCCCAACCAGGAAGAGCTTCTGACCAAACTTTGCAATGCTAGATTTTTTACGAAGTTAGATTTAGCAAGAGGATATTGGCAAGTGGCATTGGCTGAGGCGGCAAAACCTCATACGGCGTTTGCGACTCCAAGAGGGTTATTTCAATTCAATTACATGTGTTTCGGGTTGGTAAATGCACCCGCCACATTTTTAAGAATGATGAGGAAGCTACTGGGGCACAGAGACGATGTGATTACATACATCGACGATATCTGCATTTTCCACAAAACTTGGGAGCAGAATATGGATGGGCTGTTTGCAGTGCTCAAGTGCCTGAAGGCACATGGACTCACTGCTCGCCCGAGCAAAGTGTTCATTGGGTATGCAGAGCTGAGCTTCCTAGGCCATGTAGTTGGCCATAACACCTGAAGATAGTACGGTTTCAAAGATATTACAGCTGCAAACGCCGAAGACTAAGAGTTTATTAGGTTTGATCAATTTTTATAATAAATTCATCCCAGATTTCTCGTCATTGGCTGAGCCGCTTACAGCACGTACCAGAAAAGGGGAACCCAACAAAATAAAATGGGATGATAAATGTCAAGATGCATTGGATAAGATTAAAAAACTATTTTCTGAAAAACTCATCTTGAGATTACCAGATCTTCGCAGACCACTGAAACTGCACACTGGTGCGTCATCGGTAGGTATTGGGGCCTGCCCGATAAAGGAGCATGATGGGTCGCTTCATCCAGTGTTGTATGTCAGTAGGAAGCTGTTGCCAGCTGAAACTAGATACTCTACAATCGAAAGGGAGTGTCTTGCGTTTATCTGTGCGGTGTCAAAGTTGGCACGGTATCTGTTGGGGGCGCATTTTTTCCTCCAAACAGATCACAAACCACTGCTATTTTTGCAGTCGGCAAAATCTACCTGGGCATTATTGCTACAGCAATTTAACTTTACGATTTTACAAATTCAGGGTGTATACAATGTGGTAGCAGATGTCTTGTCCAGGTTGTAGTTTGTATGAAAGGTACATCTGAAGGAAGTAGTTATTGGAACTTATTTAAGAAATGTAGTGTGACTATTTAAATTGTCATGATGATGTGGTATGGTATGCGATGTATTGTTATGCTGCCATAAAGGCAATATTTATAAAGTTGTACTTAATGTGTACATAGATCATTATCGATTATTTACAACTAGATTATGAGAGATGATTATTTATACGATGACGTGTTGCTGCTTAGTGACAATTATTTATACAGAATTTTGAGTAACATGCAGTATGTGTAGGTTACTCCAGGATTAGTCAGTCGTTGTTATTTTTTACGACTGTCAATACCTGGTATGGATTTGTACATGTTTTCTTGTATCGAATGTGGTGAGTGAGAAGGCATGTATGTCAATGATATTGAGCAACTCTGGCATTTTTTATCTGCATGTGGAGGTGCTACCTTAGCATGTTGTTCGTCCTTATCCCAGAAGAGATTGGGCGTACTCCTCCGATGGAAGAAAACTGCGTTTTCTTTCTTAAAAGGGGGGGGGGGGAATGTCACAGCAGAATTGGTCACTAAACTTTATAGTGGTTACACTGTAGTGTGAGAACACTGGTATTCATCTTTGAATACCCGTCCAGCCGGTTTTTGGGCTAGGGCGGAAACCGGAAGAAACGGTTTGGGTGGCAAAGGAGTCTAGATATGTCCGCTCGACTGAGAAGTCGTTGATGGCCGTTGTCAGTAGTTTTTGCTGGGGAAAGTTATACAGATGCCATTATTGTTCATTACTTCTTGCCGTTATTTTCATGAGGTCAGGAGTAGTGATTTGTTGCTAGTTTGATATTGTGCATGCTAGTGATTTCCTCCTGGATTGAATTTCTGATACGCTGATTGCAATGATGTATTGCGTTTTGTCAGTAGTGTATTCCGCCTATGTGAATGATAGTCATGGCGGTTGCTGAGTAGGTTGTCTCTGCGACTATTATTTGGATATTTTGTTGAGCTATAGTGTGTGGCAAGTATGTGGCAGTTCTTTAAGTGCATTGTGCAACGCATGTTCATGTGTAATATTCATTAAAGAGGTCATTACCTGTTATAGGTGTTATCATGTTATTTATGTCAGCTATTGTGTGCTATGGTTGTACCTTTGAGACAGCGAGCTAAGAGTCTAGTGTGGGAGTGCCTTAAACCCATAGTACCAGTAGGGAGCTCGCTCTGACAGCACAAGTATTCTCCTGTGTCTAGTTCTGACAATATATATATATATATATATATATATATATATATATATATATATATATATATATATATATATATATATATATATATATATATATATATATATATATATATATAATATTCAGACTCATTCGTTTGCTTTCATATATGTAATAACTGAATCAACTATGTTTGTTTAGTTTAAAACAACAGGTAACAAGTGTAATAATAAATTAGTATTAACAGTTTAAAATAAATAAAACGCCGGTGAATTTTATGTGGGACTCAAATTTTCTCTTCAAGGAGATTTAAGGTGATGTTATAGTAAGAAAGTTATGACCCTTTTGCTGGTGTTTTTTATAAGCAATTAACTTATATGAAGGAGTCCTTGCAGCTGTGGTTTTCGTCACTTCTTGGTGATGAGTGTACTTTTCTCACACGAGTGGCGCAGTAACTTCAGTACTTCAGATAGCTTGTAACCTACATTTTAGACAAAATAGAAAACAAATGTCTCGGATAAGTACATTTGTGGGCTGCCAATTAAGAGGCACATTCTCACTGTCCACCCGCCAGTGTTAATCTCTCAGAAGAATTAAATTCGCGAGTACGCAGTGTAGATCAGGGAAGATGGTTAAAAATCAACATATTCCTCTGGATATTAACTGGGAAAATGTGTCCGGACAGCGCGAATATTGAGTTGCCTGAGTTACAAGTAACAAAGTGCATATATCTCACAAAATACTATACACTTTAGGCACATTCGATGAAATAATAACTCATCACAGCTCCATTCGGAGTCTGGGGTCACCTCTGCTGTCGGTTTTCCGCACGACTAGCTAGAAGAAATCACCAGCGCTTTCTTCAGTGGTTCACGAATTTACTAGTTTCGTTTGCTGAGGTTGCCATCCGCACACACACACACACACACACACACACACACACATATATATATATATATATATATATATATATATATATATATATATATATATATATATATATATATATATATATATATATATATATATATATATATATATATATATATATATTATATTTATTTATATTTATTTATTTATTTATTTATTTATTTATTTATTTATTTATATATTTATTTATATATTTATATATAAAACCCCTTAACAAGAAAACATGTCAAATTTTCATTTGTAAAACAATTGTTCACCCGTGTGTTACCGGAACCCAAAAAGGGAGAAAAGAATAGTGACACTGTTCCCTGCAAAGCATGTTGTAGAAAACGACTAAGGAGGGTTGGGCATGGGACCGGTTACCCCATCCCATAAAAAATGTAAACCCCAAAAAACTTCAACAAATGTGGACAAGTCAAATAAAGAAAATAAAACACAACCATCCAAGATAGGGGAAGGTTCTCTCTCAGGGAGGCGTATGATGCAACACAGAGAAAGCCGAAAGGAGTCTGTGTTGCTGACTAACCTTCTGTCTTCTAGGAGAACTTCCAGATTTGGCACCTGGATTGTTCGGACATTAAACGAACAAGGGAAAGTGGCGCAAGTAGAAGAAGAAATGAGGGAATACAAAATCGAGGTTCTGGGACTGTGTGAAAGGAAGTGGAATGGGGTAGACAGGAAGAAACTCATCACAGGTGAATTGGTGCTGTCCTCAGGACATGAAGACGAAAGTTCACACCACAGTGAAGGGGTAGCTCTTATGTTATCTAAAGAAGCAAAAAAAGCACTCATTGAATGGGAAGCTGTTGGACCCAGAATAATAACAGCTACTTTAAAAACAGCTAAAAAGAAAATTCATGTAAATGTCATCCAATGTTATGCACCAACTAATGACAAAGAAGAGTCTGTGAAAGAAGCATTTTATACTAGACTACAGGAAATTATGGATAAAGTAAAAAGAAGAGACATCACAATTTTGATGGGTGCAAAGATAGGTACATTCAACACCGGATTTGAAAAAGTCATGGGAAAACTTAGGCTAGGAATAATGAATGAAAATGGTGAACTATTCGCAAACTTCTGTGCTTCAAATCAACTGCCTATATGAGGAAGCATGTTTCCACATAAGAGAATGCACAAGGCAACATGGATATCACCAGACCATAGAACAGAAAATCAGATTGATCATATATGCATAAACAAGAAGTTTTGATCATCATTGCAGGATGTAAAGGTATATAGAGGAGCAGATGTGGCATCAGATCATCATCTTCTGATAGCCAAAATAAAAATGAAACTCAAGAGATATGCAACAATGCAAAATTATAGACAACAGTTTAATGTAGGACAGCTAAGAAATAAAGAAACAAGAGACAAATTTGCGGTCACAGTATCCAACAAATTCCAAGTGCTCCAACAGCTGGAAGATGTAGAGAATGCAGAAGGCTATTGGCAGCAGGTCAAAACTGTATGGAAGGAGACATGTAAAGAAATACTGGGGAAAAGGGAAAGACAACAAAAAGCATGGATAACAACAGAAACCATCAATAAGATAAAAGACAGAAAAAACAAGAAAGCAGATTTAAACACAGATGCTGAAGCCAAAGGAAAAATGAGAGAAATGTATAGCAGCACAAAGAACATAACAGGGAAACACAAGCACACAAGTTGTCTCATAAAAGACAAGAATGGGACAATGCTCAGCAAAATACAGGAGCAAATGAAGAGGTGGACAGAATATTTTGGGGACCTTCTCAATAGACCAGCTCCACAAAACCTGCCGGACATCCAGCCAGCAGAAAAAGAGCTACAAATTAACGGTGAAAGACCAACGAAGGAAGAAATAAAGAAAGCCATAAAGCTTCAAAGAGATGGAAAAGAGTATGGACCTGATGGCATTCCAGACAACCGATCTTGGGACATTGTTGACCGCAGATCATTCTTATTCCTTATTAGTCTAGAACATGATCTTTTATCATTACACTTAGTAACCATTAAACACATGAACAATCTGAAAATTGTTTTCACATTTGGAAAAGCTGTCTGAATTTTTTCTTGTAATATTATTTGATACATGTCCTGGTGGCAGAAATTTTCTTTTTCAGGGTGAGCTTGTCTGACGTACAGGTGGAAGTGCAAGTGTTCATCGACTAGACTGAGGTCAACATCCTTTGGATACTCTTGCATCAACATCTCGACATCATTATGAATTTGTTCCTTGGTTGATTGCAGGTTCACCAAAAATGACAAATTGCCATCTACACTCCTTCGCACTGTTGCTCTTCTGTCTAGGTTTGCTTCAAGAGCATCCATGTCATAAATAAATGAATTTATTTTAAAACTGTCTCTTGGAGAACGTTTGTCTAAAGCTTCGGGCGCTGCCCCATCCATGCTTTGTTTTTTCTCGTACTCTCTAGAGTAATTTTTGCTTGCTGTTCAATTTCGTCCAAATTAGCCGGAGTGTTTGATACGAAGAGCAATTCTTCTTCTTCTTTGATCCTTAACCGCCGACCGTCAAAGTAGTCAGTGGCCATCACACCTAGTGGCGTCTTGTAGGGCAACAACAAATTGATTCCACTTTGCTCGGTCGATGGCCATCCTTCGTACAGTGCCCCAACTCTGGTTCATTCTTTGCATCTCAGCCTCCACAGTCCTCCGCCAGATTGTTTTTGGTCGGCCTCTCTTTCGTTTTCCTTCAGGGGTCCAAAGCATAGCTGTTCTTGTGATGGCATCGGGGTTTCTTCTGGGGACATGGCCAACCCAGCTCCAACGTCTGCCAGCTATGATGGTGTGCATGTCCTCTTGCCTGCTACGAGTAAGCACATCTTGGTTAGTGATGGTATTCGGCCAAAAGATTCGGTGAATTTTTCTTAAGCATGTTGTGTGAAAAGAAGTCAATTTCGACATTTCCTTCTCTGTAACTCTCCAGCATTCCGCACTATAGAGAAGCACAGAAAGCAGACAGCTCTGATATAATCTTAATTTTGTGCTTGTGACGAACAGCAATAGTGAACTGTAAATCTGTGCACAAGTGCTCAATTAAATTTGTGAACTGTGGAGGAACTTGCTAACTTTAAGAAATTGGTCTAGCAAATGTGTCCACAGGTGAAGCAGGAAAATGAATTCAAATTCTTCTATTTTTTTAAAGAAGATTTTCAGCCTGTCGTCTAGTGTCAGTTTCATCACTGTAAATATGACTGATGGCGTCAACAATGTTAGCATAACGTTCGCTAATCGCTGCAGTAGCTTTGGCGTGAGCCTCCCATCTTGTGTCTGATAAATGCTTAGGAACTTTTAACTCTGGAGGCAAGAAACATTTTAGCACTGACCCTCTGTTTGTAGAAGCTGAGAAAAAACAATAAAACTCATTTATTGTACCAAACAAATTCACTGCATCTACACATGTGTCAACTGCGGTTTGTCCCACTAGATTTAGGGAATGTCCAGCGCATGGAATAAACTTTGGAAACCTGTTCCTTTCCAGAATTTTTTGTTGAACTCCGTTATACATTCCAGCCATATTAGTTGCATTATAATAAGATTGTCCTCTACATTTACTGAAATCAATTTCAAGTTCACTGAAGTAGTTCAGTATCCGCTCAGTCATACTTTCTCCGATGTGATCTTTAAGTTAAAAAAACCTTAGAAAGCGTTCAACTGGTAATACATCACTAGGAGAAACATATCTAACAATAACAGTAAGTTTATCAACATGGGAAACATCAGGATGAATCAACTGACAAACTAAAATAACCTGCTTGTTTAATGTCGCTAAGTATTGCTTCTCGAACTTTATTAGCCATCAACTGGATAACCTCTTCACATATAGTTTTGGATAAGTACGATGGCTGACCACCGCCTTTACTTCCTTACTGATTTATGTGTGGATGCAGGAATGGATCAAATTTGGCAATTAATTCAAGCCATCCAAAAAAGTTACCATTAGTTTGGAGAATCAAATGTTTCATCATCTCCTCTAAATGCTAAGCCACATTCTGCCAAAAGGGAAATCACTACAATAAAACGCTGAAGTACGTGCCGCCAGTAATCCTGCTCTGCTTTGGTGTGCTCTTCGAGTTTTGATGTTAACGTTTGACCACACTTTCTTGTTAAATATGTTAGCACGGAGTTCATATGATTTTTAAAGTGTTCGTGGGTTTGAACAATATAAGCGTGATGCTAATCCTTGAATCCAGTAGAAGCTAAAGCTGTAGTTGAGTAATTTGGTTAGTGAAATGTTTGCACACAAAACAGTAAACTTTTCTTTTCGTGGGAGAATACACTAACCATTCTGAAGGGCAGGTTTCTCCATTTACTTTAGTGTAATGGAATGCATTCTTTGAACAGGACCGGGCTTGGTTTTTGTATGTTCCCTTCGAATTGGTAAAAGGCTGATCCCAGTGCTGACATTCCAATGGGCCTTTTGCAATTCAGAATGATTTTTCCTCGTTATTCAATGTCGTCCATAAACCTACGTCATTATTATCTCTGAAATCACTAGTAGCATGAACAGTTGGTATTTGTGTGTCTGCAATTCTAGGGTTTTCGCTGAGCTTGTTTGCTTGTTCATAGTCTTTAAGATCGTAATGCGCTTGGACTGCTTCTTTTAATGTAACTATCTCGTGGGATGTTCCTTCGGTGCCTTTTGTTAACTCTTTGGCTATAGGTCTTCTCACTTCATTGTCACTTTCTCCAGAAGTTTCCGTAAGTGTAGTGGTAGTTACTGACAACAGTTCTCCTTGAAGAGAGGCTGTGTTCTGTATATAAACTGGTTGTTCATCAGTCTGCCAGACTGCTTAATGTAGTCTATTTTATTTTCTTCTGTTTGTAAACATAAATGTTGTGTATCTGAGAGGTTATGCAGGATGGTTCTGCTTGCTTTACAAAGCCAAATGACGTGCTTGGCTTTAAATGCTTCATTATTGCCTTCTGTTCTATTTGTCGCTTTCGTTTACTAGCACCACTTTCATATCGCTTACTCAATTTAACTTAGGTCTATAATAGATTCGCATTTTGGCGAAGCTAGCAAGAAATGGCCGCTATTTCTCCTTTTGGCTAAATTGAAAAGAAAGGGTTAAAGCCTCCACAAACTTTACTAAACAGTAAGTGCGTATTTGTGTAACTGTTGTCCAGTCATACGTGTTTAATGTTACTAGCAACTATGCGTAAATATTAGAATCAAGAATGTGTGCTTTGGTCACTTCCATCAATGTATTCCTGAATTTTGAATTTGTGCTTACACATTATTGGCTTAGGTACGCCCCTGATTTTTATCATTACAAATGGAATAAAATCAATCCGGCACTGCCTACACTACTGACTTACAAAAGAGTTCATATCATTTGTTGGAAGTGAGAACCACATAAAAACAGTAGGCTAATAAGTTCGCTAAAATAAACAGACCCACAGAAGGAATCATTCTCTATTCAATAAGGATTAGCATTTTTCACTGGATTATTATAATTACAACTTAATGATCACGCTAACGTACCGTGAGCTGTAGATATAATAATTTATATTCAAGGGGTTAACTGACACTTAAAAATTATTTCAAGGGTTCCTTCAAGATAAAAAGGTTGAGGAAGGCTTCTGTGTACATACATCCTTACATCTGCCGTAAATATATTAATTTAACGGCAATGAACATTTGTGACCGTGGGGTGTGTATATGTATTGTATCACTCAAGTCAGGATACTGGTATACTGCCAGAGATAGTTATTCTTGATGATAATTGTAGCCAAGTTCGTTCCAGAATTCCTCTGTGGTTGTTAATGTTGTGTGACAATAACTAGCATACTTTATGTTCACTATTTACTGTAAAACCGTCAACATGAGGTAGTCAAGAAAAGTCTTCATGATCCTTTAATACAGTTTATTCTTGTAAATAATCCAAACAAAGTCATTTGCATGCATTCATTTACAAATCCTCATAAAAATGTGTCTCTGTGGTTATTTATAGGCTATTTTCTCCCTGTAGCCTATTCAAGTTGGGGGTAAGTATTTTGACTTAGTTCCTGTTCGTTTGTCTCTTAGATTTATCCGACTCAGGAGTAAATGACTGTTGAGCCTCTACCTTTTTAATGATTTGCGATAATTTGACTCTAAAGAGCAACGTTTCATTCCTTATAAGTTCACCTCGTTATCTGTACATTTAGGCATATTTCTGGCCTAACTAGGTTTTATTTCTGAAAAATGAAACAAGTCACTCGAAGCTGTACTTACTGATAATTAGGAATTTCCAACATTAAAAACAAACCATCTGCTTTACAGAGTTGACATCTTGATAACTTCAAGACCAGCAGTTATACGTCCGTACAACATGGCTACTGTGGATCAACTGATTTCGGATATCGAAATTTGCCTTAGCATAGTGGTGCTCGCTTTTACCACCCTTCTGGTTGGAGAGTCTAATATTTCTTTATTTATTTTATTTGATCTCACATGCCTACCGATGGAGTGTCTCGGCTATTCCAATTTACGTCATCGGTTGCTGAGCAACTCCCGCCAAAAATTAGCGTTGAGTCGCTATTTAACCTAGTTTCAGTCTCAATCTGATATCTGCGTATCTCGAATCTATTTCAGTAAAACATCGTAACTATTCTTCCTAATCTAACTGATAACTAATAGCACGAATAATGCTATGGTATCAGTATAGGCCTTCCGGTGACACATTATAAATGTAATATAACAACATACATTTACGGTATCAAATTACAATTAAGAAATAAAGTACGTTAAAAAACAATAAACAACAAAAACAAAAAACAATAAGAACGAATGTAAAAACACAACCAAACAAAAACAAAAATAAAATCCTTCTTGACACCAATCAGATTAAAGTAGTATATAGATAGATAGATAGATAGATAGATAGATAGATAGATAGATAGATAGATAGATAGATAGATAGATAGATAGATAGATAGATAGATAGATAGATGGAAAGATAGATAGATAGATAGATAGATAGATAGATAGATAGATAGATAGATAGATAGATAGATAGATAGATAGATAGATAGATAGATAGATAGATAGATAGATAGATAGATAGATAGACAGATAGATAGATAGATAGATAGATAGATAGATAGATAGATAGATAGATAGATAGATAGATAGATAGATAGATAGATAGATAGATAGATAGATAGATAGATAGATAGATAGATAGATAGATAGATAGATAGATAGGTAGGTAGGTAGGTAGGTAGGTAGGTAGGTAGGTAGGTAGGTAGATAGATAGATAGATAGATAGATAGATAGATAGATAGATAGATAGATAGATAGATAGATAGATAGATAGATAGATAGATAGATAGATAGATAGATAGAACAGTCTGGTGTGAATTTTTCAGGGGAGTTTAATAAGGTAAGTTTATATGTTTAAGGGAAAGAATTACGCAAAAATTAAAATATAAATTCAAAAGTGGTTTATTACTTATTTTAATCAGTAATAATTTAAATTACCTTTTTTTTCTTTTTTGCCGCATACTTTTATGTAGTTTGTGAGACATATTTCATATTTTAAGTATGGTACTCTTATTGGCGTCTTATTATTTTTAAAAAAAACATTTTACAAGAGCAGGTTGGGTATTCAATAATTTCTCTATATTTACATATGTAACTTTTAATAGATAATTTCAAAAATAGTTTAGTTTCTTCGTCGTACAACAAAACATCGCAGATAACTGAAACAGACTGCAATATCTTGTGAAAAGAAGATGGTCTTTTTCATTTTTCACTGCGACTCATGAGAGCATTTAAAAAAATGCGCCTTACGCGAGCATTTGAAAAATATGCGACTCATGCGAATATAAAAAAAAAAAAAAAAAAAAAACATCGCAGATAGCTGAAACAGACTACAATATCTTTTGAAAAGAATATGGTCTTTTTCATTTTTCACTGCGACTCATGTGAGTTAAAAAAAAATGCGCCTCATGAGAGCATTTGAAAAAATGCGAGCATTTTTTAAAAAATGCGACTCAAGCGAGCATTAAAAAAAAAAAAACACATCGCAGTATGGTACAAATGATGCGATCCAAACCAAACGCCAAGAACAGGAAATGTACACAAGTCCACCAGCGCTGAACAACAACCATGAGTATAACAAAACCAGAAACAGCCACCCAGAGAGAACAGCCGACCCATCTTCAAATACTAAGGAGGTGGAAGAAACAGCTCTACAACACAGACAGGTACATGCACAAGAGTAAGACAGAAGGGCAGAACAGCCAGACATCACCTCCCAGCTTGCTGCGGATGGGAGAACAATAACATCAGAACTTAATGAGTTAGACCCAGAAGATATCATTATCGAAGCACTACGCAGAATTCGTGAAGACAGAGACGAGTTCCTTAGTCATTCTCCACACTTACAAGAAGCAGTATTAGATGTAGCTCCTTACTTACCAATAGCAGACATAGGGATACCTGGGACTCAACAGAGAACAACTAAGTGTCCCACGGTGATCAGGAGAGTCCGTCCCACCGACCACATGCTCAAACTGAGACGGAAGTCGGAGCGTGCCGACTTCGCAAGCCAAGGAATGCCGTGTCTCACGAGACACTACAGGAGATGATCATTAAGATCACTCAGATGTCTGGAGGTGAGGCCTCGCTCAGGGCCCTACCAGACGATAAAGTGATCGGTATCCTCGAGGCAATAACGGGCAGGAGGAGAACAATTAGAGTTACAAGACACAAAAAAGAGCTATAATAGCCCTAAATAACACCGAGATGACAAGCAAATTGATGGTCGAACTAGAGTCCGGACACAAAAAAGTTTAGCTGCCCCACCAGATTAAAGTTGTTGTGGAGATCTACAAGAAAACCAAAAAGATGGTTGTAAGAGGGGTCGACAACAATTGGTCTACACAAGAAGTCCGCAGCCGCCTGTAAACAGAAAACAAGAACGTCAAAATAACAGGTTGAAAGACTGAAGACATGGGACAAGAAGGACACAAACCTAGTTATCCTAACTATTGAAGGGACTTCAAGAACAAGTCAACTAAACCTAGACGATAGATGTCGAAAAAACAGAAGAGCACATCCCTGCAGTTATGCAGTGCTCAAACTGCCAGCAATTTTCGCACACTAAGAAAACCTGCAAGAGAGACAGTTTGACGGTAATGTGCGAGAAGTCACTCTTACAATTAATGTCCTCACGCGAAAAGTGATACCAACTCTAAAGTGCGCAACTCCAACAGAACCTGCGCAAACTATCTCGGGAACCACGGCCATACTGAAGGAATATGAAACCAAAAACGTCTTCCTCAGAGAAGCAAGACACTGAGTCGCTTCAGGAGGCACTTCTAAACAGGAACAGCACACAAGAACCAGCTATTAAAACACAGATGAGCGAGACATACAACAAAAACTCAAAGTCGTGTTACGCACAGAATTTTTCAAAAGACATTGCATAATTTTGTCTAAAGACATAGTATAATTTTGTCTAAAGACATTGTATAATTTTTTCTAAAGGCATTGTGTAATTAACTTGTCTGAATTGTACACCTTGATTTTTCGCACAGTCTAAGATAAATAACTCTTGTTTTACTGTGAGTACATTTTGCGAGGATGATTACCTTCGCTTGTGACGGGACTCATCGGTCCATTTTTTTTTAACGATGTGTTGGTCACTCTCCTTATATGGTAGTATCGGTCATCTGTTTCTTAGAATGATTGAAACCAGTGTTGAGGATTCGTTTGCTGTCCATAAAAGGCAAGGTTTCTTACAAAATCTTTCTAGAAGGTCTTCAACCATCGTCTCGTTGAATTTTACTCATGTGTAGGCTTTTCTGCGCATGTCCAAACTTTGAGAGGTTAGAACTGTCTTCCGCCCAGTGGGGTCGATGAGAATGTTTTCGAGCAGAGCAGAACGCTGTGCGCGTCTCTGTATTTTGTTATAGGGAATTAGGAATCCTTTTGTGAGTTAGTGTAGCTAACAAGGTCCTTCCCTTGATTATTCAAAACGCCTGGAGGCGTATGTTTTGTGGTGTGGATTTCGAAACAAGGTAATACCTCGGTTATGTTTCAAATCTATGATTTAACATTATGTTGACATTGGTCGATCTCTGCTCGCTCATGTACTACAGTGATAGAGGTGCTTCTAATAGAAATCACACCCCAGGTATTTTCATACCTGTGATTTATATGTATGAGGGATATACTAAGCCCGAGGAACAGTTCTACGTCCTATGAATATCGCTAGGTCAGCGATCACACCTTTTGTCGGAGGTTAGACTTAGGAATGTTATAAAGGTCAGTTTGACCTGTACTCCATGTATGCCATTCACGTGCGAACAGTAATGGATCTATATTGTACATCTGATCTTCCAGTATCAGAGAGGAGTATTTGTATTAATGAACATTTATGTGATGAAGCTGAGGCTATCATCAGCTGGATTATTTGTATCAATCTTGGAGAATGTATGCAGATCCATGCAGTAACTTTAGTATGCTGAATTTATCGATTGAACTGTTGATGTCCATGACTCATGTTACGTACCTGTCATTTGTGGCGTCCAAATAAATGATGAAACGTCAAAGCAGTTCACCTTTTTATGACTTCACATTTCTTAGTCATGTCCAGTAACTTTGTGAACTACCTTCACTACAATATCACAGCAACAACAACAAAAACCAGATAAGACACCTTACATCTTCAAATATATTATATACCTGGTGTCGATAGGGGTGGCATCTCTACCATATCATTTACCACGAACTTGGACTTAAACTTGCAACGTCCATGGAGGCCAGTTCTGGTCCTGTCATTTCCTAGTGGCCAGACAGTGTGGCCTTATCTCCAGTGAAAACATCACTTAAATCCACCTTTATCATTTTTGGTGGCCAGATGTTGGTTTAATCTGGTACCAGCACTCAAGGGACAAACAAACCCATACAGCATACAGCATACTACATCCAACATTGCAGTTCGTCATTTTGAACTTACTTCCTTCATTGAAAATTTTGAAACTACCCGGCGTTTCTGAATTTGGAAATATTTTGAAAGTACCCGGCGCTGCTCATCAGTTTATCAAATTTCATAATTGAGAAGGACACGTGCCGATCAAATCGATTTACTTTTGCTGATTCAGAAGGTCAAGTGCCGAGCATTGCAAGGAAGAAGGACAAGTGCCGTAACAACATACAGTATCAGAAGCTCTTTTTCCTACGTCATGGCTGTTCATGGGAGCAGATGTTGGTCAACGTTGGATCATTTATCCTCAGAATGCTGATCACATCCTGTTCTGCACCGTGCTGACGCTTGGATTTATAGAAGTTAAGTGGCCTGTTTTGTTTGTGAACTGTGCCCTTATATTCTAACTGAGCCTTCTATACTTTCACATCCTTATTGTCAATTTGCTACATGTTATTTGTTACATGTTATATGTATATTTATATGTTTATATTTCAGCGGGTTTGGTTGGGAAGGTGACTGTCATAAGAAATACCACGTAATAGAGGTCTTATGATAGCGTTCTGGTAGGAGCAATTTCCTTAATTGGAAATTGTTAGCAATATTTATTGCTATTTTTGTTAGGTGTGACGACATGTGCAGTTTTGTTTTCGTTATTTTTTCGCATTCTTTAGTTTTGTTTTGATTTGTTTGTATTTGTAGGTCTTCCCTTTTCTATTATTCAGTTCTTTACACCATTTTTGTTTATACACTGTGACGTCATTTGTTTGTTTACATTCTTCGCATTTGTCAACACATTCTTTGTGATATTTACTTTTAGTTTTCGCTGTTTATTTCTTTGACTTTTGCGAATGTTTTCGTATTGTGTTTGATCTTTGTTATTGTTTACATTGTCTTGAATCTTTGTTATTGTTTACATTGTCTTGAATCTTTGTTATTGTTTACATTGTCTTCGATTGTTGTTATTGTTTACATAGTTCTTGCATAGTTAGCTTTCACTATAGTTACATATTTGCTCATGCACTATTGTTTATATAGTGCACTTATCATAACAAACTGGTGGTTTTAGCTTATGCACTATTGTCTAGTGCAGTTATGATAAATAGCTGATGATTAAGTGATCATGCACTATTGGATGTGTAGTGTCCTATGATTAAGAAGTGACTTGTGGTATTAATATACATTGAGTAATACAAGTTCTTTGTCAAAGACTTGTTTCCCACAAAGATTGAAGTGAACATTGTGATTATACAAGTACTTATTTAAGTCTTGTCAGTATTAAGATTGAAATAAGTTAATTAATTATTTCAGATTTTGTGACTCATAATATTAGACATCATGTCTACACTTGATTACTTTACTGAGCAAGGGAAATCCCTTGGCAAGACTGTTGATAAATTAGAAGAGTATGCAAATACTCAATGGACTAAAGCACTAAAGTCTGAAGAGAAAAGACAAAAAGAGGAAAGTAAAAGATTAGACAGAGAATCTGAGCAAAAGAAGATAGATGCTGAGAGTCTGAGACTGCAGATGCAGGCAGATGAAAGAAAATTCCAGATGGAAATGGAAAAGCAGAAAAGAGAAGCGGAAGCTGAGGAAAGAAAATTTCAGCTACAATTGGAGGCTGAAAATAAAAGACTTGAAAAAGAGGCTGAAAATAAGAGATTACAGGCTGAGGCTGAAGAGAAAAAGTTGCAAAGAGAGGCTGAGGCTGAAGAAAGAAGGTTACAAAGAGAGGCTGATGAGAGAAAAGCAAAAATGGAGCATGAAGAAAAACGCTTAGCTTTGGAGTTAGAAAAGATGAAATTGTTGAACACTGTTAATGCTAATGATGCAAATAAGGGATCAGATAAGTTCAATGCAAGTACTTTTAAGATAAAGCTACCTGCATTCAATGCTTCCAGTGACGATATAACGTTTTATCTGGATAGATTCGAACGTGCATGTACAGCACATAACATAGATAAATCAATGTATGTTTATCAGTTATCCAACTTACTTAGAGGTGATACTTTGAGTATGTTAAGTATGGTAGATGAGCCTGACAAGAACAATTATGAAGTTATCAGAGCAGTCTTGTTAAAGAAGTACCAACTTAACGAAGACGGCTATCATCTTCAATTTAAAAATATGTTGCCAGATACTGGAGTTGAATTCTCTGAATTTATTTCAAAAATTCGACTTACTTTTTCACATTGGGTTGAGCTGTCTAAGACAGAACATACATATGAAGCATTTATGGACTTACTACTTAGAGACAAGGTTATGTCTTCTGTCAATGAATCTTTTCTTTCTTTTCTTCATGAGCGTAAGCCTAAAAACATAAAAGAAATGGAAGAATACTGTTGCCAGTATGTGATTGCGCACCCTCACGTAACCATTAGCAGCTCTAGAATAAAAGAAGGTATGCCAGTTGCTTCGGCAGCACCATATGGCCAAAACTTCAAACGTAAATTTCAAGGTACTCAACATAATATTAATAGAAAGAGTAACCGTAATTATGATCAAAATCATAGCAATCAATCACATGGTGATTCTTCTTCGAATAACTGGAGACAAGGTGACACTCCTCGTTATTCTGCACCTAATAATTTTAGACATTTCCACAAAGGTAGTCAGTATAGAGGTAACTACTTTTCGCGTAAACCTCAAAATCAATCTGCTAGATTTTCAAATCAATACAGATATGATAATGACAATTATGGAAACTGGAACACAGATCAGGATAACAATTACAGGAGAGAAAATAATGATAATTTTAGAGGCAATAATGGTCGTGGTAGATCTCTACATAAGAGAAAGAGATATCAACAGACAAACTCTGTACAACAAGAATCTCAGGGAGCAGATAAACAGTTTAATGATAATAAAAACCCTAATGCTATCGGATGTTCTGCTTTTGATTTTGGTAGAGCAAATAAATGTCCCCAATGTAGTACTTTGTTCGAACCAACTACCGTAACTACTTTAAGGTGTGGTCATCCTCTTCCCGCTCTCCCTGCTGCAGTTGCGCATGACGGGAGAGGTTCTCTTATACTACATAAGGGTCTTGTAAATAGTAATCCAGTCTCACTTCTGTTTGATTCTGGATGTACTACTATTGGTGTTAGACAATCTCTTGTAGATCCATCCTGTGCTACAGGAAAGCTCATCAAATGTGTCACATTTGGTGGCACTTTGGAAAAGTATCCTACTGCCATAATACATATTGCTACTCCCTTCTTTACGGGAGATGTCCACGCGTGTCTTCTTCCTAACCCTATTGCGTACCTGATTATCGGTCGCA
This sequence comes from Oreohelix idahoensis, assembly GCA_024509875.1. Taxonomy (NCBI): domain Eukaryota; kingdom Metazoa; phylum Mollusca; class Gastropoda; order Stylommatophora; family Oreohelicidae; genus Oreohelix; species Oreohelix idahoensis. Next base: position 159,805 of record JAMPIV010020343.1, read on the forward strand.
TTCACGGAGTTAGTGAATGTACCCCACAGCAGATAGCTGCTTGGGAAGAACAGAATATGCATGCTACCAATGCAGTGGTCACAGGAGCACAAGATCTTGAAACACCACAAACTTCATTGACTAGTGATGATGAAGTAAATAGCTAAGATAGTCACTGCGTTATTTCACGTGACTCATTCATAAAGTTGCAGGAAGAAGATCCTTCTTTGCAAAAATTCTTCATACTTGCAAAAAAAGGTGATCCAAATCAAAACACAAATAGAAAGTCTTGGATTTCTATGAAGAACGGCGTACTTGAACGTATGGTACAAGACTCGACTACGTCTGCACATTCTCAAATTCTTGTGCCTAAGAGTATGAGATTGCAAATATTGCAACATGCTCATGACTCGCAATGTGCTGGACATATGGGTTTTTCCCGTACAAAGTCGAGAGTTCTTGCGGCTTTCTTTTGGCCATTTGTAAGCAAGGACATACGTATTTACTGTCGATCTTGTAAAGTATGTCAGGAGGTCAAATCGAGAGGACCACGACATGCTGCTCCTATCCAGGCTGCTGACATTCCTATTCGCCCTTTTCAGAAGATGGCGATAAATATTATCGGTCCTTTTAGGATTAAGCGTGCTAGAAGACATCAATTTATCCTCACATGTGTCGATATGTGCACACGTTGGCCAGAGGCTATCCCTCTCAAGAGCATCTCAACTGCCGATATTGCAGACGCTCTGTGGCTGATATTTTCTCGCTTGGGTTTCCCCAGAGAAATATTGTCAGACCATGGCACACAACTTATATCCGACACTATGTCACAGGTAAAGTCTATTTTACATATTAAAAGGTCTCTCAGCAGTATATATCACCCAATGTCGAATGGGTTGGTTGAGCGTTTGAATAGGACACTAAAGACTTTACTTGGGAAGATAACTGAGGATCATTCTCAGGATTGGGACAGGGTTTTACCCGCGGCTCTCTTCGCTTATAGAGAGGTCCCCAATGAACATACAGGATTTTCTCCTTTTGAACTTGTCTTTGGCGCGCGACCGCGCGGCCCTATGTCTTTACTTCACGATCTCATCACTGCCGATAATATTAGCGATGACACTCAATTTTCTTATGAGTATGTCATTGCTCTAAGGCAAAAGATCATCGAGGCATGCAAATTAGCAACTTCGTCATCCAAGTTTGCCAAAGAAAAGGCAAGACAATTTGCTAATAAAATAGATGTCTACGACAACTTTGTCCAGGTGACAAAGCTCTCGTTCTACTTCCTTCAAGGGAGAATAGACTTCTTATTGCATGGAAAGGTCCATATGCAATAGTCTCTTGATTTCCGACGTCGACTATGTCGTCGATATTGATGGGAAACATAAAACTTTCCACATAAATATGTTGTCGGAATTTCATGAACGACCTGACTATTTGCAGCCTATTTTCCAGGCGACGGACGACTCTCCAGTACCTCATGGTCATTACTCATCCCTGTCAGTCATACAGGATGAGGAAACTACTTTTTCTGATGTCAATCTTCCACTTCCTATGGTCCCACTTCATTCTACGGAATCTTGGAAAAACGTTACCGTTTCTCCTTATCTTTCCGCTGAAGAACATCGACAAGTCTCTTCGATGTTGCAGACATTTCAGGATGTCCTTACAGTCATCCCGGGACACACACATGTCATCGAACATGACATAGTGCTTACTGACCATAATCCTATCAGAGTCAGACCCTATCCAATACCTATCCACTTTCAGTCACAAGTCAAGAAAGAATTGGATGAGATGATATGATTGGAAATAATCGAACCATCTACTTCACCTTACTCTTCATCTATGGTCATTGTCCAGAAAAAAGACAATAATATTCGCATTTGCGTTGATTATCGCAAATTGAACCAGGTTACGAAGTTTGATGCTGAACCGATGCCTTCTCTAGAAGAGCTACTAAACAAACTCTCTAATTCTAGATTCTTTACCAAACTAGACTTGTCTAAAGGTTATTGGCAAGTTCCTTTAACTGAACGTGCCAAACCTTTTACTGCTTTTTCTACACCTAGGGGTTTATTCCAATGGAATTTCATGCCTTTCGGTCTTATGAACGCCCCTGCTACATTCGTACGCATGATGCGTCGAATTCTTTCATATCGTACTGATGTCATAGCATACTTAGACGATATCTGTCTATTCAGTGATTCCTGGGAAGATCACTATTTGGGTTTATACGAATTGCTGTCTACTCTTTGCGAGTATAATCTGATCCGCTGGTCTCAAGAATGTCAATCCTCATTGGACCAGATTAAAACTCTATTCTCATCCCCACCTATTCTTAGGTTACCTACTATTGAGAAGACTTTTGTTCTTCAAAGTGACGCCTCGTCAACTGGGATTGGGGCAGCACTTATGCAGGAGTATTCTGATACTCTGCATCCGGTGATGTATATCTCTAGGAAATTAATTGCTGCAGAAAGGAATTACTCGGTTTTAGACCGTGAATTATTGGCTATGGTATGGTCAATTCTGAAGTTGCAAAGATTCCTTCTAGGCGCACATTTCATTGTGGAAACCGACCAGAAAGCTCTTACTGCTATTCAGAGCAAGAACTTGAAGAGCTCGAGGTCCACTCGATATGCCATAGCTCTTCAACCATTTCATTTTACGGTGCGAGCTATCCGTGGTTCGGATAATGTGATGGCAGACATTCTGTCCAGATGCCCACACGATTCCACTTAATTCTTCTGTCATATATATTTACTGATATACATTCCTCTACTATAATGACATATCAGCACATATGTTATCACTTTTGTGAATTTATAACATTGTACCATATAATGTTAAGGAGGCTTAGTTAGCAATATACGGGCCAAAAGATCACATGGCCACATTTATATATTGTATTTTGATGACTGTATTAAGAGATTTAACATTTGACTCAAAGATTTGTGTTATTGATATTTTCGCAGCACATCTTTGACGTCTGCGAGATTATGTCCATTGTGGAACTTTCAAGTATGTCAAGCCCTAAACTTATCTGGAGCGGATTATGTCCACGTCTTCTTGGAACACCTATTTAATTAGAGCAATACAATGTATCATTATATTATATGCGAGTATCATGTATTTTTGTGTAATTCTTAAGTGCGGTATAGTAGTATATGACACCGCTGTTTGCACAACACTTCATTGTTTAATACTATGATAATATATGTATTGTCATAGATTTGTATGAGTATGATTTGACTTGCATTGTGATGTTGCCATCACTGTGGCATATGTTGGTGGCACCTCCCTGGAATATACGTGTACACTTAGGGAAGTATTTTCTCTAAGGTTCTGAGATACAATCTCGACTATCGCTCTATGCGTCGCGATAGCCGCATATTAAGCATTATATCCACGCATCATAGGTGCGTTTAGAGCCTGTTGTTCCTGGCTCTAGGATTCAAAAAAAAAAAAAGTTTCATTTTTTTTTCCCGGGAGGTGCAGTAATCTGTTACGCACAGAATTTTTCAAAAGACATTGTATAATTTTGTCTAAAGACATAGTATAATTTTGTCTAAAGACATTGTATAATTTTTTCTAAAGGCATTGTGTAATTAACTTGTCTGAATTGTACACCTTGATTTTTCGCAGTCTAAGATAAATAACTCTTGTTTTACTGTGAGTACATTTTGCGAGGATGATTACCTTCGCTTGTGACGGGACTCATCGGTCCATTTTTTTTTAACGATGTGTTGGTCACTCTCCTTATATGGTAGTATCGGTCATCTGTTTCTTAGAATGATTGAAACCAGTGTTGAGGATTCGTTTGCTGTCCATAAAAGGCAAGGTTTCTTACAAAATCTTTCTAGAAGGTCTTCAACCATCGTCTCGTTGAATTTTACTCATGTGGATGCTTTTCTGCGCATGTCCGAACTTTGAGAGGTTAGAACTGTCTTCCACCCAGTGGAGTGGAGGAGAATGTTTTCGAGCAGAGCAGAACGCTGTGCGCGTCTCTGTATTTTGTTATAGGGAATTAGGAATCCTTTTGTGAGTTAGTGTAGCTAACAAGGTCCTTCCCTTGATTATTCAAAACGCCTGGAGGCATATGTTTTGTGGTGTGGATTTTGAAACAAGGTAATACCTCAGTTATGTTTCAAATCTATGATTTAACATTATGTTGACATTGGTCGATCTCTGCTCGCTCACGTACTACAGTGATAGAGGTGCTTCTAATAGAAATCACACCCCAGGTATTTTCATACCTGTGATTTATATGTATGCGGGATATACTAAGCCCGAGGAACAGTTCTACGTCCTATGAATATCGCTAGGTCAGCGATCACACCTTTTGTCGGAGGTTAGACTTAGGAATGTTATAAAGGTCAGTTTGACCTGTACTCCATGTATGCCATTCACGTGCGAACAGTAATGGATCTATATTGTACATCTGATCTTCCAGTATCAGAGAGGAGTATTTGTATTAATGAACATTTATGTGATGAAGCTGAGGCTATCGTCAGCTGGATTATTTGTATCAATCTTGGAGAATGTATGCAGATCCATGCAGTAACTTTAGTATGCTGAATTTATCGATTGAACTGTTGATGTCCATGACTCATGTTACGTACCTGTCATTTGTGGCGTCCAAATAAATGATGAAACGTCAAAGCAGTTCACCTTTTTATGACTTCACATGTCATAGTCATGTCCAGTAACTTTGTGAACTACCTTCACTACAATATCACAGCAACAACAACAAAAACCAGATAAGACACCTTACATCTTCAAATATATTATATACCTGGTGTCGATAGGGGTGGCATCTCTACCATATCATTTACCACGAACTTGGACTTAAACTTGCAACGTCCATGGAGGCCAGTTCTGGTCCTGTCATTTCCTAGTGGCCAGACAGTGTGGCCTTATCTCCAGTGAAAACATCACTTAAATCCACCTTTATCACTCATGCGAGGAAAAAATGCGACCTCATGCGAGGAGTTGTATAAAAAAAAAAAAATCGCTTCTCGGCCTTTTGGCTAAGATCAACGTGTCTTAGCCAGGGCCAGGATCACACACAATTTACTTAATAAAGTCAATAGACCTCAATTTGAGCTCCAGAAGGGGTATTTCAATTTAAAAACTTCGCAGATAACTGAAACAGACTGCAATATCTTTTGAAAAAATGATGGTCTTTTTAATTTTTCACTGCGACTCATGCGAGTTTTTAAAAAATGCGCCTCATTAAAACACCAGCTGCTGATGTCAACAGAGACTGAATGAAATTTACTTCCGGTCACCAGTTATAAATTTACCTATAAAACGAGATATATGTCTTCTTCCCTGTCAGTGATTATGCATGTCTCAGAGTCAGATGTTTTTATTACTTTTATCAATTTTACCCAACGTCAAAAAAAAAAAAAAAACGGCTGTCAGTCTATCGCTATGGAAAATTGTCAATGAGAAAGCTTCGACAGGTTCGTATTATAAAATAATAATAATAATAAATTCTTTAAGCACCAAACACGGCGCATAAGGCAGAAACCAGTGCTCTCCAGGTTGTTCGTTGTGACGCCCCTCCTCTTAGCTCTTGCACATTGTTTAATCCCAACGTTCTTCCTTCTCTTATTATTGTTCTTCTGAGTGTTTCTTTTGGTCTTCCTTTTTTCCTCTTACCCTCAGGAACCCAAGTGAGTGCCTGCAATGGTATTCTGTTGTTTTGCATTCGTAGGACATGACCGATATATGACCATCGTCTTTTCCTTATATAGTTGGAGACATATTTCTGCCTAGAGTCTTCTCTTATTTGTCGATTAGTCTTGAATTCTTTCCAACTGATGTTCATGAGTTTTCTAAGACATTTGTTCTCGAATGTATTCAGCTTGTTCTCCAATGATTTTGTTATTTTCCACTCTCACAGCCGTATGTTAACACTGAGATAACATTTGAATTAAACAGACGAAGCTTGGTATGTATATTCAATGATCGTAATTTCCAAATGTTAGATAATCTATTGAAGGCGCTAGCTGCCAAAGCAATTCTAGTATGAATTTCTCTTGTTGTGTCACCATCCTGAGTTATTTTACTGCCTAAATAATTGAAACTTTCAACTTTTTGTAGTTTTTCCCCGTTCAGGGTGATATTAAAGGTCTTGTTAGAAAAGTTCATAACTTTAGTTTTAGAGGCATTTATTTGGAGACCTATTTCAACCGAAAGATGACACAAATTATTTACTGCTTCTTGGGATTGTCTGGGTGTTGAACTTAAGAATGCTAAATCAACTGCGAAATCCAGGTCCCCCAGGAATTTTCCATTTGTCCATTTTATACCTAATTGTTCATTGTGGGTATAGTTTCTCATAACCCAATCAATAGCTATTCCAAAAAGTGGTGACATAATACAGCCTTGTTTCACTCTTGTTTCTACTGTAAACCATTCTGTATTCCCTTTATTTCTTCTAACACAACATCTTGCATTGTCATATAGCGCTTTGATTATATTCACATATTTTGTTGGAAAACCATAGATTGTAAGTATCTTCCACAATGATGGGCGGTGTAGACTATCAAAGGCTTTATGAAAATCGACGAAGGTGATAATAAGTGGCGAATGCATTTCCACTGATTCTTCTATAATTGTTCTTAGTGTGAATATTTGATTAATACATGATCGTTTCGGCCTGAAACCCGCTTGTTCTTCTCTGATCTTTTCGTCAGCATGCAATTTAAGTCTTTCTAACATCATGCAACATAATAATTTTCCAGGGACTGATAACAGAGATATACCACGCCAGTTATTACAGTCTGATAGATCACCTTTCTTCGGTAACTTTACAATAATACTGTCTTTCCATTGTTGTGGTGGCTGTTCTTCTCTCCATACTTCATTTATAATATCTAAAATTCTCAAGAGGTTGTTGTCATTAACTGCTTTAATCATTTCGCCTGAAATTTCGTCAACTCCATACAGGTATATACATACATTTGAAAAGTATTTTAGACATTACGTCACGAATGATGCAAATTTACGTCATGATATTCTGTGTTCCCATGCTGTTTCCATAATCCCGTGTGCAGCATTACACAATAAGCCCCATTTGAAAACCACATTTCTGGTGACGTAGTCTCGCCCGGGCGTAAATTTCACTGCACAGCGACTTTATAAACACCATATATATATATATATATATATATATATATATATATATATATATATATATATATATATATATATGAGAGAGAGAGAGAGAGAGAGAGAGAGAGAGAGAGTGTGTGTGTGTCAGAATAACAGATAATTACGACGCAGATCCTACTGTACTATTTTACGATAACATATCATGGAAGAATCAAATCCGACCAGGCGTGGCGGGTGATGGTGAGAGACGGTATGTTTCAAAGTTTTATTGATGGCGGATTCGCCGGATGTAAAACGCATGTACAAGTTCGACATGGTAGTGGACCATGAAAAACAATCTATTGATCTTCAAAATAAATATATAGCTATATAAAAGTATGAGCTAAAACCTACGTTTGCTTTATAAATTATATATATTTTAAAACAAGCCAGTATGTAATTTTAAAGTATTAAAATATAAATAATTTAAGTATAGCATAAACAATGCTACAAGTTCCGCATTATAAAATTACTTTAACTATTTGAAAAAAATTGTCCGCAATAAATAGTTGCCCTAAACAGTTATTCTTTTGTTTTAATGTTGGTTCTCTCCCGTGACAACAAAAATGCCGCAATAAATTCCCCTGTAAAATTGAAATGTGCTCACACATTCGCTACATAAACAACACGTACAGTTATTTCCATACCAGATACGGTAGTAGGGGTGTGAAGTGTTAGAGACTGCATTATACAACGTCCAGCTTATGACTGGGTGACCAGTTCTATTTATTCCTCTGTACCTTTGCCTTCTTAAATTTGCGTTGCAATCATTTCGGACAAACCAGGTGGATTAACAAACACATAAAACGTTTTCAGTAATATCTCTTCCCCCCCCCCCTCCCCCTTTCCCCCCTAGAATAAAAGATGTGTAGGACTGGGTGATACAAATTGAGACACCACTATATTGGTAATTGGTGTAGTAAATAAACTAACCCTGAAAATAAACTTTGCTTACCCAAAATTTTCGGATATAATACTGACGTGTTAAAGGCTCTGTACCTCCATTTCCATCACACAGACAGAGAGGAGAAGACAGATAGGATACAAGAGAGATTTCTAGTATATGACGTGATTAATACCAGAAGTAAACATTACAATTAATAGTGCTAAACTTTAGATAGTGTACTCATAGTCACTGTTCCCAGGAATCTTCCTGACAGTACTAAAACAAGGGTTTGTAGATTAACAATTAATACCATTTCAATCGTTCTATTCTACCCAAGCACTAAATTCAGAATGGTTGTAGCTTTGTTGGTTGGCCATGTCCTCAGAAGAGACCCCGATGCCATCACAAGAACAGCTATATATATATATATATATATAAATATATATAAATATATATATATATATATATATATATAAATATATATAAATATATATAAATATAAATATAAATATAAATATAAGTTATAAATTTAAATATAAATTAAATATAAATGTATTTATATATATTCGATAGGAGCACCAGGAAATATAAGCATGAGGGCTGCCACATCAGGGGTGCATATATATATATATATATATATAGGGGCTATATATATATATATATATATAAATATATATATATATATATATATATATATATATATATATATATATATATATATATATATATATATATATATATATATATATATATATATATATATATATATATATATATATATATATATATATATATATATATATATATATATATATATATATATATATATATATATATATATATATATATATATATATATATATATATATATATATATATATATATATATATATATATATATATATATATATATATATATATATATATATATATATATATATATATATATATATATATATATATATATATATATATATATATATATATATATATATATATATATATATATATATATATTTATATATATATATATATATATATATATATATATTTATTTATATATTTATATTTTTATATTTTTATATTTATATTTTTATATTTATATATTTATATTTTTATATTTTTATATATATTTATATATTAATATATTTATATATTTATATATATTTATATATATTTATATATATTTATATATATTTATATATATTTATATATTTATATATTTATATTTATATATTTATATTTATATATTTATATTTATATTTATATTATAATAGCCCCTTCAGTCATAACTGACTATGGGAATGCGCCCCTGATGTGGCAGCCCTCAGCTGCTTATTTTCCTGGTGCTCCTTTCGACGTTTTCTCCTCACCTCTGCTACTTGTGTGAGCCTCTCTTCGCCCAATCTGAGGTGGCGCCGTAAATAGCATCGCCACTTGGTGCTATCGGCAGCTCCATCCTCCCATGTTGCTGGATCCATGTCCAGTGCCCTCTTATCTCTCTTGCACACATCTTTGAACCTCAGCTGTGGTCACCCAACTGTTCTCTTGCCATCTGCTAATTGTCCGTAGAAGATATCTTTTGGGATGCGACCATCTTCCATGCGGCGAACATGGCCAAGCCAGCGAAGTCTGCGCTGTCTAATAAGCGTGTACATTCTTAGAAGGCCAGCACGTGACAACACCTCGACATTTGTCACTTTATCTTTCCACGAGATGTCGAGGATGAGGCGTAGACACTGCAAATGGAAGGTATTGAGCCTTCTTTCTTGCTTAGCATAGGTCGTCCAGGTCTCGCTGCCATATAGGAGTGTGCTGGTGACACAGGCATTATATACCGCAGCTTTGGTCTTCATTGTGAGTTTAGAGTTTCCCCAAACACGCGATGTGAGACGGGCAAAGGGAGCTGCAGCTTTGCCAATGCGGCTGTCGATTTCTGTATCCAGTGAGAGTTTGTCATTGATGGTAGACCCTAGGTATGTGAAGTGGTGCACCACTGCCAATTCATAGTTATCGATAGTGATAACTGGTGCAGCACCCACATCCTGACTCAGCACATTCGTTTTCTTTAGACTTATTGTGAGGCCAAAGTCCTTGCATGCTTTAGTGAAGCGATTCATCAAGCTCTGAAGCTCCTGTTGGCTTTGAGTGATGACTGCAGCATCATCAGCGAACAACAAGTCTCTTATAGTGACCCTTCTGATTTTAGTTTTTGCCTTCAGCCTTGAAAGATTAAACAGACGGCCATCTGACCTAGTGTGAAGGCATATTCCTTCAGTTGCATCTCTGAATGCATGTTTCAAGGGTAAGGCAAAGAAGATTCCGAAGAGGGTCGGAGCCAGAACACAGCCTTGTTTAACGCCACTTCGTATATCAAAGGGCTGTGACGTGCTTCCAGCATATTGGACTGTTCCCTTCATGCCATCATGGAATGACTTTATCATTTCCAGCATTTTAGAAGGGCAGCCTATTTTCAGGAGGATTTTAAAGAGTCCATCCCTACTAACCAGGTCAAATTCTTTTGTGAGGTCTATAAAGGCGATATATAATGGTCTTTTCTGCTCTCTTGATTTTTCCTGAAGCTGGCGGAGAGAGAAGATCATGTCTGTTGTTGATCTGCCAGCTCGGAATCCACACTGTGCCTCTGGATATATGCGCTCAGCTAACTTGTGTAGTCGCATTAATATGACTTTGGCAAAAACCTTACTGTTAGGTCCAAATTTAAGCAAGGGCAGTAATCGTTATGAGTCTCGGATGTACAATAGATTATAGTGGTTATTCCATTTGAACAGCTGTTGTCTAGCTGTTAATTTATTAAAAAAAATATATGAGTGTATCGCATTCGAATCTTCGAGATTCAGAATGCTTGTCACGGTGGCGGAGTTCCACGTAAGATTAATGTTCTAAGCTATTTTTGAGCTGTGAGCGAAAGTTCTCGGGAAGTTAGCCCCAGGCTAATGGGGTGTGCTAATGTGAGAAGGGTTTTTGGTGTCAGTGTGTACCGGGCGAGTGCACTTAGGAGATGTAAAGTGTTTTTCAATGTGTACCAGTGTACAGGCATTTATGCTGACATATATTATGTGTGATTATCCCAGATGAGATGTATTAGTTAAGGAAATTCTGATGGATGAATCAAAGAGCGCTGAGACGTCATATATATTGGAGGCCTATTATTTACTAGTACTGCGATGGTCAGCAGTCTTATGTACATGAATTAAAGAGCGCTGAGACGTCATATATTGGAGGCCTATTATTTACTAGTGCTGCGATGGTCAGCAGTCTTATGTACATGAATTAAAGAGCGCTGAGACGTCATATATTGGAGGCCTATTATTTACTAGTACTGCGATCCCCAGCAGTCTTCTGGATGGATTATATAGCGCTGAGGCATAATGTTATTTGAGGCCTATAACTATTGGCACTGCGTTTGCCAGTAGTTCTTCTTGATGGATTATTGTTATTATATAATGTGGATCCTTTTTTTTTGGTATGCTATTATGACCTGTGTAACATGCTGTACTTCGTCTACGTTATCGTGACCGTGTTGTGGTGTAATAAAACTGTTCATTAACTGTCACAATGCGTTTAACCCACCATGACTCGTACGTGAGCTATCGTGGTGTGAGTGACTGTTTCTATACACCCTCCAAACATGTCAGACACGGTAACAGCACAGCAGTACACACATGGATAACAGCCTGTATAGCGTATGCAATCAAGAAACTGTTACCTCTGCAGTGGGGAATACACATGAACAAACAGTAGGCTACAGTCTGGATGAATAGCAGCCTGTATCAATTATGGAATGGAATAACAGTATTTACCAGGAACCACATACTTTATCAGTTGGTGGTTTGCAGTTCAAGTTGGATCGAACTCACGACATTTATAATAAGTAGCCTGTGTGGCGTGATCTTTGATATATATATATATAACAATCCTGGTATTCGACTACTCTATCGTTAGCTATTGTACACTTCATCTGCAACAGTGGATGCAACATCGTTTTGCAACAAATACTGATTGTTACAGTGGCGGCAATAATAATCCTAGCGGCAACGGGGGTGGCCAAAACTTTCGGACGTGATGCCCACGTCATATGCGTTATGTGACTTTCTTATGTGCTGTGTGGCGCATTTAAGAATCCATCATCATTATCAAACTTTACATTGATGACATCACCAACTACTGGTGCAATAGATGTGGTTTTCAAACTTACATGGTGTGATACCTACTATATAAGGCTTACCCCAAAAATAGGCGGTAACATATCTGATGGAGTGCAGCTTATTAATACCCATCTACATAGAGGACTATAACATATCTAACATTTCCATTGCCAAGATATGCTTCATGATTCAGTTCTGCTTTTTGAATTGAAGTTTTCAAGTGAGCTGTGCCAGTATTTTGGTGGCGCAATTACAGAAGTTTACCATCATAGTATACAAGAGATGTCAAGTACCTCCTCTCAAGTGGATTATCAACGAGATTGACAGACTGTGTACCCCTACAGTTACAGAGGGAATTCAAGCTGATATGCAGTCATTCTACACGGGTGCCTCAAGTAGATGATTGACAGTAATACAGTTCCTGTTTACTTGTGCGGTGTACGAGCACACATACCGTAGCGAGGACAAAGGACCTGAAGTGAAAAGTGTCAAGCTGCGGTGACCTTATGCGGTGAACTGTTTTCCTCAGCAGACTTTGTGATGTTCAGCATTTTGGACGAGCGTATTTTCCTTTATTGAAGATAAGTGGTTTATGTTGAGGAAACTGTGCCATTTTATCTTGTGTCAACAAGTCTTCCTATATATATTGTGTACTATTTGTTTTAATGAGTATTTCATGTTAAATATTCTATGTTTCATGTCTACTTATGGAGATTATATCCCAGTTTACCCAGGGCTTCATAAGCATTCTTTAGGATTTGGTTAGTAAGTGTCAATTCTGTGACAATTCCGGTTTAAGGCTACAAACCTTACCGAATTTTAGATTACTAGTTGTCTCTTGGGACAAGTAAATGTATAGTTGTGAAGTAACGTTTCATTGTTGTTCTCGTAGTATTTTTCTCTGTTTTTTAGTTTATTGATTAATTTGTTTGTGAGCGTCTTTCTCTATTTCCTATCTTTTAGTTTTTATACACATTTTCGTTTATATACGGTGTTGGGTATTGTCTTGTCATTATTCGCGGTTATCATTACATGCTATGTAAATTTTTTTGCTTCAGTTCGGCTTTAATGTTCAGTTGACCTCTGCGAACGTTATCGTTTGTTCTGTAGTACCTTGTCTTTGTAACCATGATTCCTATTGTCTATATAATATTTTAGTTGTTGGTAACTTATTGTAAGACTTTAGTGTATAAGTGTTTAAGGCTATTTCACATAATATTGACATCACTCTAATTGATATAGAGTTATCCTTCATATTGGTGTATACTGTTACAAAGGTGCTATGCACAACAACTTATGCTATTATGGTATACGGTGATTAACTTATATTTGCAATTGCTTAAAAGGATATTTGGCTTTGTGAGCTTGAAAGGTAATTGTCCGAATTGCTAGGGACATAAACTTGTGGTAATTATAGCTGGTGAATATATATATGCCTTATGCAGATCAACATTTAATTCTACCGAACAGAACACCACACAAACAATCAAACAAAATAATGAAGTTACGGAAACAACATCAAATGAACAAACTTTGCTGCGGGATGGACATTCGGAGTCTGTGGCTCGTATGACTGTCAGTGGTGAAAGACGACCCAGAGGTACAGGGAGAAACTCGTGGATGCTTAAAGACATTAAGAACCTTGTAACCACATTAACTTATATAGATATTAACTCACGTACATATCAAGATACAAGATATATGGTGGATACATATATATATATATATATATATATATATATATATATATATATATATATATATATATATATATATATATATATATATATAGATATATATATATATACATATATATATATATATATATATATATATATATATATATATATATATATATATATATGTGTGTGTGTGACAGGGGCTAGGTATGCCTCACACCCAAGACCCGTGCACTAAGAAAATTTATAAAGGATCGTTTGACAGGGGTTGCAATTATTGGTTGCTTGCAACCCTCTCAGCAGCAGACTTAACAATTCAAGCAACCCAAAGCCTTATGCAGATCAACATTTAATTCTACCGAACAGAACCGAACACCACACAAACAATCAAACAAACACCCAGTCAGTGTTCATAGACTGTGTTCTCAAGGCATTTACAGCTTGACTCTGTCTAAGCTCGTCTGTTCTCTTCTGGGCGGCTCTCTCAAAAATACCCCAGTTTCGCCGCTTGCTATCCCTTTTATAAGCCCTGGCCTAACCACTCAACTTACTGCGCGCAATGCGTATTAATCTGCGCCATACAGATAACACACGCGATTATTGCCCTATAATGCATGAAAACACAGATTTACACAACTAGAGCAAAAACACAACTAATTTGTAGGCTTTATTATGGCCTTGTAACAAATCTGCTTGAAGATAACGTGATGAAAAGGCACTAAACCACAGAGACAATATGACTGACCAGATGGGGCCAGCGCCGAGAACGACAGATCTCAAGATGGCGCTGTCATATATATATATATATATATATATATATATATATATATATATATATATATATATATATATATATATGTATATATATATATATATATATATATATATATATATATATATATATATATATATATATATATATATATATATATATATATATATATATATCATCATGTGACGTATTCTTTCCAGAACGTTGTCTCCATTACAGCTGCTCTGAACGCATCACGATTCTGGGCAAGTCGACCTGCATCAGCCAAAGACAAGTTCAGACTCTCTGTGATGTCCTGGGTCCACCGTCGTCTAGGTCGACCCCTTCCCTTTTTCCAGGGACCATGCCTTCCATCACTATTATTTCCAGGCTATTATGTCTTTTTATATGACCGACAGTGGCGGATCTACATTTTGGGGGTCCTGAAGCTTGAACTCTTGGAGGGGCCTCTTTTATTAAAAGAAAAACAAAAACAATGTGTGAGTATGGGAAAGAAATGTATTATAGAGATAAACGGAATTGGAGGACCTGAAGTTCAAGCTTTATAGTAGATCCACAACAACACATATAAAAACTGAAGATAAATGAATGAATTTTCAAAAAAATAAACAACTCTGCTGGGAGTTGAATTCAGAACATTTGCTTGGAAGGCATATGTTCTGATTACTAACCACTATCCACCTTGGTATATGTGATTTTTTAAATCTTATCTATTTTAATGATTGCCTCCATCATTCAGAATTAGTTCGTTGAAGACATACCAAGAAAATTATAAGATAAGAAAATTAGCAATGAGGTAAATATAAAATATTTTAATACATTTGTTAAAATACAAGGCTGACAAGGTGCTCAGATTTGTGCTCAGAAGGAAAAGTTAAACTTAACAGAACATACTACATGAAGCACATTTGACAAAATACTCTTATTTCTGTTTTTTTCTAGCAACATATTCACATACAGTTTAGTCATATGCGAGCTTCCTTGCAATGTCATTTTCTAGAGACAATATGCATAACGAATTTAAGCACTCTTCAGTCATGGTAGACCGTGATTTGTTTTTTATAAAGGATAGCTTTGAAAAATTCCTTTCTGCTTCACAGCTCGTGATGGGCATTGTCAAGTATGGCTTAAGCCCAGTAGTAATATTGGGGAACACTTCAATTAGGTGTTGCTCACAAATAAGCTGAAGAACTTTTGCGCATTGCATTTTACATGGCGTTGTTTTCTTCTGTGTTCTGGGATTTCCTAAGGTGCAAATATTCTTTGAACTGATAACACTCGTTTACTAATTTGTGGTCAATATCATCTTTGTAATACGATATCATAAGTTTAATACTGTCCTCATCAATTTCAGAATTGTTCACCAATTCTGAGAGGAACTTGAACTTATTTGCAATCTGCTCATATGGGTCAATCCTCTTGCGTAACTGGATTATCAAGCAGTCATAGAGTTGATATAGAACTTCTATCCTACATTTGTCAGCTCCTCTCAAAGAAGCAATACCACTTGTTCCATCTGAAAATGTCCTTGTAACAATGTGTTTGGAAGCATCAGAATAACTTGAAGTGATATCTTCACACAAACCTTTTGCTTCTGATTCATAGTCTGCAATCCTGTCGGCTGAATGTTCTCTGAGTTCTTTAACAAACGAAAGTAAAGATGAAAGCAGAAGATAACCTTCAAATACATCAAAACCAGGAGTTTTGGAATTTCTTACTTGTTTTGTTGAAACGCTCTAGCACTTCTTCACAAACGACTGTTAAAATAGTATATTCCATCTGTACCAACTTGTTGCATAAATTTTTTGCATCTCGTTTACATTCAGGCTTCTCTTCTGAGTCTTCAAAAATATGTTTGAGAGTTTGTAAAATACCCATATATCCATTTTTAATTGCCTGGACTGCTTCATAGTGTGCAGATCATCTAGTTACACTTAAGCTCTTTAGAGAAAAATGTAGATTGTCCTGTGTGTTTAAAATCCCCCATTTTCGTGAAGATCCAGAAAAGAAAACATACAGCTCCTGCAAAATGCCAAAATAGTCAACAACTTCAGTTACAGTAGACACTGCCTTTTCTCCAAACCAGGTTATGTGAATGGGCTGCACATGGTATATAGTCTGCGTACCTGTTAATGTTTTTAAAGAGTGCTTGCAGCCCTTTCTCTGAGCCCTTCATGTTAAATGCATTATCGTAGGACTGAGCACGGATATTTTCAAGTGAAAGCTTATGTTCACCCAGGACTTGTGGTATTTTGTTGAACAAGGTAACTGTAACTGGCCCAACCAACGACAAGGATTTAAGGCCGTTTCCCTTCATAAACAAACTCATTTTTCTTTAATACACATGTCTGATTCCATTGTAGCATACATATCAGTTCGCATATTTTCCATAAATCATAATGACAGGATTAATCCTGTTTCAAGAGTATCGATTTCTTATATCATCCACATACTTTAAAAAAGGGGAACACTTCGTAATAGGTTCCCATTGAACGCAAATTGAGACACAGCCAAAACACAGCTGCCACACTGTTCAAAGGTTTTCGTCAAACCCCTAACTACACATAACATGCATACGTCATTGTTCTGTTGCAACTCACTTTCAATATTCCCAATAGTGCCGCATTTATCAGCACTGACTCCAACTCAATAAATCTAACATGTGGTGTGCATAGGCGGACACCACAGGTATGTATATAGGCGTATGAATTGAATTCAAGAAGGTAATGTTTTGGTTTCAATGGCGCACACTGTTTTGGAAACTTACTCTATACCCTTTAGTTGAACCTTATTGTCATTAAATATAAACGGATTAACAAATAAACTAAACTCTCTGGTAAAGCTAATTGAAAAATACCAACCGTATTTTCTTTTTTTGCAAGAAACTAGAGTCGTTTCAGATTTCCGGGCCAAACAAATCATAAGAAAATTACGATTAAGACACGGGTGGTTTAGTATAGGGACATCACACACAGGTGTTGCGATCTTACAAACATCAGAAAACTGGGGAATAACATACCATAACATGGACACCAATGGCAGATTAGTATCTGTTCAAATACACAATAAACAAAGCGAACAAGACACATACGCATTAGTCAATATATACGCTACAAGTCAAAGAACAAACCAGCCAGCTTTTTATCGAGAATTCTCTGACGTTTTGTCACTACACTGTAAAGAAGAGAACTTAATTTTAGGAGGGGATTTTAACTGTGTCATGTCTGACCTAGATCTTGCCGGTCGAACCTTACAACACAGAACCAACATGTAACTAAGGATCAGACATCTCAGTTGAAGGTATTACAAACTATTTTAGAATTGCATGGCCTGAATGATGCATTTAAAAGTGTTGAACCAAATAATAGATCGTACACTTACATAGATAAGAAACACCAGGGTTTACGACGAGCTTCTAGGATAGATAGGATATTTACATCAGACATTTACAGGGTACAGGAAGCACAACATATTAACAGCACACTTGGCTTCACAATATTCCAGCTTTCCTATTCTCATAACATGTCCAAAAACGTGGATTGCTTCTTTCTAACTTGTGACATAAGTTTCCTTTGTGCATTGGCCTCTTTCAGGACATCCACATTTCTCGTTTTGGTTGTGCATGGTATTTTTAACATTCTTCTGTAAAACCAAATCTCTGTTGCCTCTTGTGTCTTTACTATTTGTTTACTAATTGCCATTGACTCACTCCCATATGTCAGGATTTGTTTGTTCTATATAACAATGAAGAACTATCTTTCTTACTTGCAATGACAAAGAATTGTTGCATAAAATACTCTTCATTTTATAGAATGCTACTTTTGCCTGAACTATTCTGCTATTCACTTCTGAGATGCATCTTCCATCCATTGTTATTAATGTTCCCATGTATTTGAATGTATTGACTTGTTTTAGAACGGTTTCATTTATTTTGATTGTACATTCTGGCTAAGACTGTTTCTTTTTATTATTAAAATGTATATATTTTATTATATATTAGTTAAATAAATTAAATTAATCGGTAGTGTCCCGTATATGCCATCGACCATTTTCTGTCGGTAATAGCCAGTTCTTTAAATGAGTAACGTCATCTGCTAAAGCCAATGTTTGTCCCAGCCAAGTTGGCTGAATGGAGGTTACTTTTGCTGTGTAGATGTTAAACAGCACTGGTGATAGCTTTTCCCACGTCTCCAGTCACGCTAAGTCGTTCGTCATCATCTTCATCAAATCTTTCTGATCCACTAAAGGAACTGTTGACTTCTCCCACGTCTCCATTCACGCTGTCTAAGTCGTTCGTCATCATCTTCATCAAATCTTTCTGATCCACTAAAGGAACTGTTGACTTCTCCCACGTCTCCATTCACGCTGTCTAAGTCGTTCGTCATCATCTTCATCAAATCTTTCTGATCCACTAAAGGAACTTCTGACTTGTCCAAGGATGTAATGGCACCAGGCAGAAATACAAAATTTGACTTTATGTAGGAAAATTTACCAGCAACATTTGTTTTCAGATAGGAAAATTATTACACAACATGGGGAAAACAGTGAAGTAGAGAAAACAGTGAAGTAGAGAAAACAGTGAAGTAGAGAAATTTGTTGAAGAAAAACAATAAGCAAGAACATTTTAACTCTAAATAATGCCTACTTTAATTGAAAATACCCAAATAAGCAAAATAATGACTCATACATTAACAAATAACGCCTTAAAATTACAGAAACATGTCAAAAAGTGCCCTAACATTCCAAGAATGGAAAATAATGTAAATTAATGCTCTTAAATCAGCTTTGTTTTTTTTTTATGAAACACATTTATATTCAACTGAGCAATGCTTCGGTTATGCCCCCCAAAAAAGATGTTATAAGCATCCAATAGTTCAAGCGCTACAGTAACCGTTTCTCGTTTACACTGGAATCCTTCGTACATAACACCGGAAATTTACCATGTTATGTCTTGCGGTTTGCACTAATGACCCGTCATCGAAGCATCAAATTTTGGTGATGCCTAGATGGCAGGGAGGATAGTGTGATTCGCTTGCGTAGCTAGGTGGGATTGTCGCACGGAAGGTCCTGGGTTCGAGTCCTGGGTAAGCCACTCACGTCTGTTGTTTTTCTGTTGTCTAGTGTTCTACTACTTTATTTCTTACGAGTGCCTGAAAACATACCTTTATGTTTGTCTAATATTTATTTACTGTTTACAGGCATCGGGTTTCCCTTCCTTGTGTGTTATTAATATGGAAGGCATGTTTGCCAAATATGTTTTTTAAACTTTTATTTGCATTTGTTTCCAATTTACAAACCATGTACGTGTTACACAATGGAGAGTACATTGTATATTACATATAAACACTCGCACGTACTCATACTTTCATATGCACACTTTGTTTAAAATAATAAAACATAAAATAATTTTTAAAAATATAATAATAAACATGTTTGCCTTAAAGTAAATATGCTCTATATCTTCTTGTTGCTAGATGCATCGACAATGTTACATGACTAGATCAGTGGCGTATTCTCTATGTGTGCTGTGCGTGCTGCACACACCTATGCCCGAGGGAAAATAAAAATTTAATGTATTATTCTATAAAATATTTCTCTTATAATGTTCTGCTTTCGGACTACACGCATCAGGATAACGGATTTTCCCACATAGAATCCACGAGTATATCTAGTTTCAGTTTCCCAGACGCGTTTTATAGTGCAGTTTTTTTGGTTGGTAGCAATAGCCCGAAGTTTCTCGGGTAATTCCGTCACTATGCGTGCTGCACCTTTCGGATTTACGTTTGAAGACTAGTTTGTATAGATCGGAGTCATGGCCAGATACGTCAATACAATATGAACATGCGTGCGGTGGTCTTGCAGCTCTCGAGTTATAAAAATCGGCTGTGTCCGTCCAGTGTTTTTTGTGATTATTTTTTGTTAGTTGCCGGGAATGCAGATTATTACAGTGACAGTGAGTTTCAAGTTGTAAGTTAATTAGTATTTCGGAGATAATTGACATATACCCCTAATAACTATCGTTGCGTAATTGAATATAGTTGGTTTTTAACTTAAGAGGGGAAGAAGTTTAATAGTAGGCGTACATATTCATTTTAAGTAGCAGCACGCCTAGCTCGCATTACCAGGATACGCCACTGGACTAGATACAGAAGCAGCTTTCTTTAACAAATCAGCTTGCTTTTGTGAAACGTATTATTTAAAATAACATTTATAAAAAAAACAATCCAAAAGACAATTTTTTTCAACAATTTGCACTTGAAATATACTTGTATATTAATACAACAAATACCTATCCTGACCACTAAAAGATTAATAAAACCATCTTAAAAGATTGAGGCCAATTAAAAGTGCTGTCAAATTCATATTTAAAAAATGTATAAGCACAACTTATCCCGTAACCACAATAAAATCAATCAATCAATCAATATATCAATCAATCAATCTATCTATCTATATATCTACATTTCTTTGCATTTAGGCCATACATTTAAAAAAAACCAGTTCCTCTAAGGAAGACCTGGATCCTATTTGGTTCCCACACTCCAGTTCAGCTCACGTATGGCTCCACGAGTGTGCTTGTGTACGGCAGTGCCACTCCCTGGACAACGGCTTTGGCTGGCCGGCAGAACTACGTGAGTAAATTGAAAAATGGAGGTCCCCCTTAAATAGTACACACAACTGCTGACCGAACGGGCGAATGATCAATAATACATTGACAACGGTTTCTAGGTCAGGGGTGGGAAAGGCCTGGTATCGGGCTGAGTGCGCACCATGGACTGTAATGGAAAGCGACCAGACCACCCAGAAAGCAATGTACAATTCCAAGAAATCCATAATGGTTAATCTGATCATTACTCAAAGATCTGGTGGTGAGCTTCACCCCCCACCCCCCTCCCCCATGACAGGCAGATCATATTTAACTGAGGAAGAGATCGTTGGCAGCGTCAGTACAGGTAATCGTGATGACGGCCAAAAGCCTTACTGTGTTACCACGGAAAACCATGTCACCCTGTCTTAGAAAAAAAAAATCAAATTAAGAAGATGGAACGTCAGAAGCGTATACCAAGGAAAACAGCACATAGTGAATAATGAGATGGAAAGACTTAACATCGATAGCCTGGGCATCTCAGAGCACAGATGGTCGGGCCAGGGACACTTTTCGATGCCATCAGGAGGAACTTTCATATACTCAGGTGTCGTATAGTTAGGTTTGAAAGTTATTTATGGTCCCGTCTGAGTAGAGTGGATGGTGATAAGTACGTGAGAAATACAGGTGTGATAAATAGATTTCACGGGGGAATAGCTTAAGGAGAAGATATGTCTCTGGACTGAGTAAATTTCTCTAGTCCGGCCTATCTATACGACTATAATTTAGTACAAGACAATCTTTCCCTCCTTATACATGTAAATATACGTTTACCTACACACACACACACACACACACACACACACACACACACACACACACACACAGGCACGCACGCACGCACACACACACACACACAGAGAGATATGTGACGACAAGACACACAAACGTGAAAAACTATGGTTAATTGGGTATGGGTCTGACCAACACACAAAGTTAAGTTTCTTTTTGTTGTTTATTATCATTAAACTTGACAATACCAAATGTCTAAAGAAAGATCAAATAAAATCAGATTTACATACATTGGAAATAACAGAATAACTATGCCCTCTCCTTATTGAGAAAAAGAACCCAACAAGTTAATAACCCCAAAGGTCAAAGGTTAGAACTATTTTACAGAATAGACATTAAAGAAGAAAATTCTTATTATATATATATATATATATATATATATATATATATATATATATATATATATATATATATATATATATATATATATATATATATATATATATATATATATATATATATATATATATATATACTTGAATATACTACCCAGTAAAGTAAACAAGTTTAAGCAGAATCATAGATGATACAATTTTCCTGTAACAAAGAAAAATATTAACTCTCTCTGTCATACGTGGCCACTCAATCGCTTTTGGTGATATTTTGAAATACAATTATCCTGAATAAAAAATGTCCAGTGTTTTTATCTTCCAAATTGGCCCCAGTCCATCCTCTAATAATTAAAATTAACAAGGTGGACGGCTAATTTTGTGGTATATTCCTGGATGGGCAAATGTCACTTCAAATAGTTAGTGTGGAAAACCGAAGATCTTGGGTTCACAGGAAACAGAGGAAAATACTTTCAGTATTGGGAAACATCTGATTGCTAAAAAAACTGTTGCAATTGATAAATGATGATAATCCTAAAGGCTGGCTCTGTGGTGAGTGACTCTTCTGGATAAAATCCACTTGGATACGACTGTCAAAAGTGGGGAGAAATGTTATTGGTTTCACAACCTAGTGGGCTGATAAAATTGAACAAAATATTTCTGGGTTTTGTAAGTCCAGTTAACAATTTACAAGTTACAATTGCCACTTCGCTTCTATCGTTGGCTCCCAAATGAAATTGGTGATGCACAAGCCAAGAAAATGTAAATACGTAAATGAAGAAAAAAAGACTTCTGGCCGCTCTTGTGATCAGGTCTGCTTAAGAATAAAGAAGCATTATGGGAAAATGCTACTATTATATATCTACATATATGCACACAGAAAGGGATAAGACGATCTCTTATCCACTGTCGTAGATTTTCGATAGGGTAATTAAGATCAATTTTGGCCCAGCCTGAATAGGACTAGAACAGGTGATAGAAAGCTCAGTGAGAGATAAGGTAAAGAAATAGATTTTTCACAAGTGAAATGGTGAAAGGTAAAATATGTCCCTGGATTTGAGAGATAATCAATCCAGCCTATTGATTACGACTGAGGTTGGTAGATCAGACAGTTTCCGTAAAATATATATATATATATATATATATATATATATATATATATATATATATATATATATATATATATATATATATACATATATATATATTCAACCACTCACTTCTACACACACAGAGATACGTGATGACAATTAGAAGCACAGACGTGAAACCTATATCTATGGAATTGGGATCTTTAGGGACAAGCTGACCGAAGCACGTAAATAAAGTTTATGTAAATTTTATTTATCATAAAGAAACTACAACACAACAATATCTTTTAATATCAAAATCAAATACAATGAACATAGGTTAATGAGTTAATTAAAGAGTTAGACTCATAGGTTTAATCCTCCCTCCCACTGTTGAGACAAGATCCCCTTAGAGCAAAGTTATTAACCCCCGAAAGAGTCAAAGGTTTTTACGCTATGGTCTAAAATTCCCTTTACAGTAAAGAGTAGAGTTATAAGTTAATCTATTCTGAAGTGAATTAAAGTAGCAGCTTTAGCAAAACTTGCATAAGAAAATAATAAAAAAAAGTACATGGGTTATATCCAAATAGAATTATTCTTCCCCCGCTTTCTCTCGCTCTGACAAACCTGTGATCACAAATTCAGTCTCTCTTACCTACAAAGGTGCTTTCACCACATCTGGAACAATTGTTAATGGCCCCCACAGTCCATCCACGGTTGGTTGTTTGGCAAATCAATCCCCAGTTTCTCCAATGACTAATTAATCTAATGTTGGGAAACGCTTGATTCACTATTGTAAGTAGGATGCTGATAAAGTTCACTTAAATTTTGGTCCAGGTAGTAAAATAATTATGAGATCTAAATGTCACAGTGTACATTAGCTTGGAATCTTCAGTCGTTACATCACATGTCAGGTAAATAAATCTGTCCAGGATCAATCTTCTTCACAACACGTGGTCGTTATACAGGTAAGGTCAATGTTTGATTTGGTAGCCCCCACAGACTGAATGTTTATGAAATTGGGAGAAGAAATCTGGATATTCTATAAGAAGTCCAGTTATCATTTATTCTTAATATTCTTTGGGTTGGTACTCTGTTTCTTTCTGGGTGTACCACGAGACCAGAAAAGTCTCCTTGAAAAACCTGATATTATATCAGAATGTTCTTTGGTAAAGTTTATTTCCAGTTTCATATAAAATGGAAGACGCTGGTAAGGTTTAGGGTTTGACCCAGATACTGTATAGGGAGAAAATTCAAATACTTAACATAATATAGATAATTCACAATCTTATCCTTACACCGCGTAACATAGAATATATTATCCACTTCGGTTATTTAACTTAAATTAGAAACTATAAGCTTAGAGCTTGTCTTATAGTTTAAAAACTTCCGTGAAATAAATTCTAGTCTATTAAAAAGAATTAATAATCATGAATTAGGAATAAATACATATTTCGTCAGTACTCATGATGAATCGCAATTACTAGTAGGTTACAATTATTCTTACTGGTTACTAGCAGTTAATTAAAGTTTTATTATAGCTAGAAGAGTTTTGCTAGAAATTATTATTTGTTCTGATATCCACTGTAACACACTAAAACTCAGAGAGATATCCTTGACGGACCTATCTAGTAAATCACTATGAACAAAATCTTAGTGAAATATAATTGACGATTTTAACACCTAAATCACTCAACAATACTAGTGAATATATTACCTCCAAACAGAACTATTAAGACTATTCTCCAAACAAAAACTAAGAAACTCTACTCAAATGAGTGATTCTAGAATTTCCGCTAGAAGTCTTCTAAAGCTGTGGCAGTACTGGATAAATCTGAGTTCGAAAGATGAGGTAAATATATATTAGAGATGAAAGGAGATAGTTATTTATTCCCCGAAAAACCAGACCTCTGCCAGATGTTCTCACCTACGGGAATATCTACGTTCAGTTTTCGGCTTATAGGTAATTCAAAGCCGAAAACCCAGGATCTTCGTTCTCGCTTAGATCAGACATCGGCAATACGCTAATCAGTGAGAGTTTCCTTCGTCTCTCTGCGATGTCTTTGGATCTTTCGATTCGCCGTGTTTAATTACTTATCAAAGGAACGGATTCAGGGAAAGGTAATAAAGATTTCTCACTTTGGTTCCCAATATCTACACAAATTTATTCAAATCTGGTCGCTGTCTGATCTCCACAACGATTTGATCTCTGGCGCTGGTGTTAAAATTACAGCTCACGTTAGCAAATAGGTCTCTGGTAGACTCTCATCAAAGAAATTAGCGAACCGCAATACAATGCGTGCTAAATGAGAAAAGAGGGACAGATTTCTGAGTAATAAGAGGTTTTATGTTAACCTAACAGGCGTAGGTGAAGCTAGGTAAAAGAAAAATGAAGATAAAGAAAATAGATATATAAAATCAATTATCATAATCTGCCACATCCACTCCGTCAGTACTGGTTAAAGTTTTCTCAGGAAAACCTATCCTTGTAAAAATCAAGTTCAAAGCTTCCTCAACTTCTCTTCTTCTTCTTCCGTCCTTAGCCACCGACCGTCAAAGCAGTCAGTGGCCATTACGCCTATTTGCGTCTTAGGGCAACAGCAGATAGGTTTTCTTTGCCATTGTTTCCCATCACGCCTAGTGGCGTCTTTAGGGCAACGGCAAATCAACCTATTTGCTGTTGTTTCTGTAATCGAAGTGACTGGCAAACGGTATTAATGTTTTTAACAGTATGGGCTCAGGCCATCTAGTGCACAAATCGATGCACGTTAAAATATACTGAAAACCTCGATCCGACGATACAGACAATGGACCGATGATATATATAGCTAGTTTCTTAAATGCGCACACAGGCACATCTATGACTTGCAAGGGTGCTGTCTGATTCTTACCCCTGCGTACAACTTTTTGACACGTATGACAAGATCTACAATATATCTTTACATCTGTGATGATACCAGGCCAATACAAATTTTTTAGTAATTCGAAAAAAAGTCTGATTACAACCCAGGTGTCCTGCCATAGGTACATCATGACCTGTATTTAAAACTAAAGATCTAAAACTTTTTGGTACCACAATCTGTTTCTTTACCTATCAACTCCTTTCTTAAAACATCTGATCAAAACATTGTTACGAAACTCAAACCGGTATGATGAGCTCTTAGTGATCTTAATTTGTTTTGTTTCCGCCAAAGTGAATAATTTCTTTAAAGATTCATCCTCATTTTGTTTTTGTGTAAAGATAGTCAGAGAAATGTTTTGAGCATTTCTCAGTGGCGTCTCCTCCATGACAGATGGAGATGTATCGGTCAAAATACTCGCTTCATGCGGAGCTCTGGTAGTGACCGCATTCGCGATCAATGGGTGCTTGCTGACCCACTCTGCAATTTCCTCAGGTAAACAGTCTTTTACACCTGGAATGTTACCGAGGTTCACGTCACTTACAGGATTCTCCAAGCCACACACGAGTTGAGGGATGGAGACATTGCCCGAATTCTTTCGTTTGTTGTCCTGGGTCCATTAGTTTAAAAAAAGATGTGAAAATACGTTTATTTTAATTTGGTTTGTATTGTCAAATATTCTGGAAGATAATCTTCATGGATACCCCTTTATGTCAAACTTCAAATACTGAATAAGGCTATCAACTGTTTGAATGAACCTTGAATGACTGAATAAATCTCTGTGTTCAGACGATTTGGCAACAGTTTAATAATCAGTAAGTATGAATTCACAAACGTCACAATCACGAATATGGCATGAATACTCCCTCTCTAACTTTCAGTCTACCACTATCTTGGTTCGCTTTTTATACAATGTCATACACCATTTCCATAGTGGACACTTTTATCATATCATTTCTTAATTCCATTTAACATCGGAGTATTGAGCATCCCGGCATAGCTAAAAGTTTAGTATATTTTTTTCCAACAACATCGGGGGATTTGAGCGTCCCGGTATCTTCAATATTCATCATCATAATTTTGACTCCATAAACTTCGAGGTATGTCCCATCCCGGCATAGTAAATATTCCTATATTTTCTTCCTATATCTTCGGGGTATGTAGCATCCCGGTATAACACTGTTTAATTATATCTGTTCATATAACTCTATTTTAACATACTTCTTTGACTTGGGAATTATCGTCCCGTATTGACTTCAATTATAATCCTGGCATATTCTCATGCCTTTCATTTAAAGCATATAGCTTACCATTCTCCTCAGAAATATTTCTTGAATACACACTCCAATATACTGGCTGATACACAAGCCATTTTAGGCACACATCTTGACGCTATGACGTCACATTCCACTCTGCCTCAAACGTCATACCTAGATACTCATCTTACAGCGACCGCTCTCATGTATCTCTTGCATTCAGTTGAGGTACGACATGGTGTGACAAAAATCCGGTACTAATAATAAGTTGCCGCGATAAAAATCACATCATGAAGTGGCCTCAACACCCGGAAAGGACCAAAAGAAGGAACAGGTTCATCCTGACCTTAGTCGACACTTGCACTATGTAGGCCGAAGCTATACCGCTAACATGCACAGATTCCAAGCATGTCGCAGAAGCCCTCGTGCAAATTTTTACACGGATGGGATTCCCTCAACAATTCCTGACGGATAATGGATCCCAATTCCGTAGCCTGTTAATGGAGGAGATCTTTAAGATCTTGAGGGCCAAACATATCCACACAACTCCCTACCATCCGGCCGGAAATGGGCTCGTGGAACGTTTTAACGGAAGCCTCTCCATGATGTTACGTAAGCTAGGTCAGGAGAAACAGAAGACTGGGACCTATATATATCTGCTGCCTTATTCGCCTACAGAGAGGTTCCCCAAGCGTCTACGGGTTTTGCGCCAGCTACACTTTTATTTGGCAGACCTATCAAGGGGCCACTAGAAGCCTTACTTCGGTCCCTGACAGACCAAAAAGGCTGACGAGACAGTCGTCTCTGCAAGCAAGTATGTATCTGAGCTCAAGGAAAGGCTAAAGCTAGGATGGGATCTAGCTACAACCAACCTTAAGAAAGCCCGCGCTAAACATGCTAAAAGATACAACAAAGCTGCAAAAGAGAGAGAACTACAACCAGGGGAGAAAGTTTTGTTGCTACTTCCAACCGGAAGCAATAAACATTGCATCGGATGGCAAGGACCGTTTACCGTCCTTAAAAGGATCTCACGCACTAATTACAAGATCTCCATTAAAGGAAAGGAGAAGGTCTTTCACGTAAATCTCCTTAAGAAATATTTGGAGAGACCAGTGCCATCCTCCGAGCATCTCCAGGCTGTCGCCATAGCAACGGAAGACGAGGAAGATGATGATGGTTGCATGGAGTACCCATTGCAACCCACAGAATCCTTTAAAGATGTCAAGTTCCGCGACAATCTCTCACCAGAACAACAAACAGAAACCAGGGCGCTACTAAAAAAGTACAGTGCAGTCTTAACGGATGTACCTGGTCGAAAAAATCTCATCGAATTTGAAATTAACAAACGAGACCCCCGTTCGAACCGGAGTTTACCCCATCTCGTACGCTAAAGCGGATGCACTTCACGGAGAAATAGACAAGCTGCGTCAGGCAAGAATTATCAGTGAGTCTACATCTCCTTACAGTTCGAGTGAAGTGCTGTTGCAGAAGCCCAATAAGGAAGTTCGGCTGTGTATAGATTACCGGTTGCTAAACGCTGTAACGGAATTCCAGCCCGAACCTCTCCAAACTGTTTCTGAGTTGTTCACCAAGCTCAGCAAAGCAAAAATTTTCTCCAAGATTGACCTCGGTAAAGGTTATTATCAAATACCAGTCAAGGAGGAAATTAAACTTTTGTTAGCTTTCAGCACTAGTGAAGGACATTACACATTTAATGTGATGCCGTTCGGATTGCATAACACACCAGGAGTGTTCGCCAGGATGATGAGGAAGCTTCTAGAACCTTTGCAAAGTCCCCATATCCATAATTTCATGGATGACATATTAATTGCATCGGAGACCTACGACAAACATATTGCTACGGTTGCTATGCTCCTCATGAGACTACAGGAAACTGGGATCACAGCCAGACCTAGCAAATGTCTCATCGGGTTCAAAAAGCTAGACTTCCTGGGGCATACTATTTCTCACAGCTGTAGTTGGCCCGTTAAGAAAAACGTGGAGAAAATAATTGCAGCTAAACGACCCCGAACCAAGAAAGACACTCGTTCCTTCCTATCACTATGTGCATACTATCAGAAATACATCCAGAACTTCAACGGACTAACGGCACCTCTGACTGACCTCACAAAGAAAGGTTGTCCTGATAAGGTCATTTGGGATCAAAAGTGCGAACACGCGTACAGCACTTTGAAAGGACAGTTGTCTGCATACCCCATTTTGAGGTTACCTGACCTCAAGAAACCTTTCGTACTGCGGGTCGACGCGTCAGGTCAGGGCATCGGGTCAACGTTACTGCAAGCCGAGGACAGTGACCCGAATATGCTATTTCCAGTTGCTTACAGCAGTCGGAAATTAAATAAAGTTGAACGGAACTACAGCGTAGTTGAAAGAGAATATCTCGCTCTGATTGACACTATCAAACGCCATCATGAGTTTCTCTATGGGACATCTTTCACGGTGCAAACAGACCACGCTCCAATAGCTTTTCTTGGTGCCAATAAAGAATTTAACGCTAGGATCATGCGTTGGGCCCTCCTTTTAAGAGTTTACTCCTTGAAAGTGGAATATATTCCGGGAAGACAGAATGTCGGGGCTGATTTCCTGAGTAGAAATTGGACTACGGAGGAAGAGGAGGAAGTTGAACATACCAATCATCCAAAAGCTACCGATCAGGGCAGCTTCATTGTCATAAATCAAACATGAAAAGATGTTTTCATGTCTCAAAAGAGGGGACGATTGTGATGGCCGATGAAACTCAGCTGTCCCTGAATTGTTAGATGATATGGTAGACACCTCATAGCATCAGTGCCCCCGAATATTGTTGTAACTTTTCGTCAAACGAGAATTCTTCCACCTGGGCTCATTAGCGATGCACAACAGAAACGTGGAACTCCACCTGGGTTCATTAATATGCGTCGGAGCAGAGTAGACTCGTCACCACGTTCGCTAATAATATGTAGATAGTTTATCTTCCGTGCAGTCTGGACATCGCATTGTCTCAAGGGGAGGTTAAACCACACCAACTGCCATCTCTAAAGCAATCAAGAGCAGTTATTTTACTTACCTTGGTCAGTACGCCTGCCTTAAAGGCGTTGCCAAAATCAAAAGAAGGAAAGCGGCGCACGATCTGAGACAATGACGATCGCAACACAGACGAAGCTAGTCTCTCGCAGGAATTTCACATCTCTGTGTCAACCAGAAAACCGCTCGAAAGACGGAACGAACGGGAAGACAAAGCGACCACAGAATTGGATAATCGGACGAGGAGCGGGCGGCTAGAATCTCGATTTGTCCCCGAGTTCTGAAAAGGTGTTAGATTCTAACATTACCCCCCCCCCCCCCCCCCCCCACCCCCAATCTTTCATTCCATTTCATATATATAGCGACCCTGGAGAATGCCATTTTATCACTCGTTGCCAGACCTTTTAAAATTCACTAGCATATAGTTAAATCCTGCTAGATTTCCGTCTGGATTTTGGCTATATTGGAGTGTAGTTATTCTGTGCTAAACGGTATAATATATATTAGTTTCTAGTGATCAGTGGTCTAGTTCATTCATTTTTATTTCACTGGATTTTCTGTTGATTTCAATCTATTAAATTAAACCTTTCTCAAAAGTTTCCAGTTGAAAATTTAATGATATATCTATTATAGTATTTTCAAAAATAATAAAAAACGCTTAAATTAACTTTTAAAGTCGCGAAGAAATTTATCACTAATTAATTAAGTTAAGTCCTATATATAGATGTATGTTTTAACCATTAGAACTCCGTAAGTGTTTTCTTAAATACATAATTAAATGCGCGAGTGTACAAGAGTCTTAACGGTAAATTTATCGCGCTTTAGAATGTTATTTGATTTTACGGTATGAATTACATGTTTTCTATCTTTCATTTCATAGGGTGATCATAACCTTTGCGTCCCAGAAAAAACATTGTATTAGAGTCCTGCCTACTCGGTTCTTAAAACCCTCCAGTATTTTATAAGTCTGTGTAAATTTTAAACTTGTGGCGATCCTGCTGGGATTCAGCTATCTAACATTACCAGAAAGAAAGTACCCCCAAGAACAATTTAACACATCATCAATATATTTAAGATTAACTGGAGTAGAAAAGTGCCAGAGCTTATTTGCATTATTTTACTGCTCTATTAAGGAAAGAAAATAGAAATCTTCCGAACACTGACTGTGCATATTTTTCTTTACTAAATTTTAAAACCCTCGAAGTAAACCATACCTTACCGGTCAGTTGTTATCATCACGCATTGAAGGAAATTTTACCACCAGCGGCGAAATCAATGAGACCATACCATAGTCACCACCAATATCTAAGACGGTGCCATCCCGTAGAACCTTCCTTTTAACCTAACTAAAACAACGAACACTTAGTCTTCACCTTCCAGTGATTTCGGGACTGTACTAACTCAAAAACCCTGATAATCTGGGGCTGGACACAGAAGAAAAGACACTACCTATGTCAAGTGTTTAATTGAGGTTTTGTATTTCTATGGAGTGCCAGATTCTACGATCGGTAAGTGTGTGTGAGCATATGAGTGTGGGCCTTCACGAGCGTGCATAAATGACAGGAGATTTAATTTTTGCAAACCATTTGTTAATTTGCCTACCGGGTAATACTTTTACTGTATACCCTGCATTGTTCCTTTTAGTGGGGATTCTTGTTAACTCTGTTTACAAACCCATTTTTCATTTGCTTAGTAAAGGGAAAAACAATTGAGGATAACAGGATTTTTTTCTACCACCCATACCTAGTATTGTAACACCTCTTTTCAGAGTAATTAAATTTACTTTTGGGTTACATTACCTATTTTTCTTATAACTACCTATCTTTGGACTGGGTTTATCTTTGTCTATTAAAAGCGGGAAGGGCGTAGTCGATACCATTCTTCATCCCCACCTTGTTATTTGTATTTTCTGTACCTATGATATTTTGCCTGTAACTAAATGATAAATGTTGTGACTGATTTAAACGATAATAAACAGCATAAACCTATTTAGTACTGTGTTGGAATACCTAAGACCAAATTACCCATATCTGATTAACATAGACTGTATTCACGTAGCGTCCGTGTGTTTGAAGCACCAAATTGGTGTGAGCGCTTGAGTGTTTGATACTGGCAAATATTTGTTTAGCCAGGAAAGTTTTTAAGGAGTAGATTGGGAGAAACAGATTGTCGTAAAAGAGTCTGTCCTTACTCTCCCCTGCACTCTGTGAAGCAACTATTTACTTTCTAACCCTTATTATCACTGAGCCTTCACCATCATTCTCCATTCTAAACGGCACCACTATTTCTAAGACTCTTTCTCTCAAAATAAATTTAAAACAAACAACATATATTTAAGAGAGGCCGACCAAAAACAACCTGGCGGAGGACTGTGGAGGCTGAGATGCAAAGAATGAACCAGAGTTGGGGCACTGTACGAAGGATGGCCACCGACCGAGAAAAGTGGAATCAATTTGTTGTTGCCCTACAAGAGAGCAGAATTAAGTGCACATTTACAGGCTGTTTTGGCTAGAACGTGACGCTACCAAGTTCTGAACCCTTCCTAAAAATTACATCAAATAAATGTAGATAAGTTTTTCTACTTTATGCAACAGCTAGAATATGTACTTGAGCGTCATTAACCAAATCAGCAGATAGATAGATAGATAGATAGATAGATAGATAGATAGATAGATAGATAGATAGATAGATAGATAGATAGATAGATAGATAGATAGATAGATAGATAGATAGATAGATAGATAGATAGATAGATAGATAGATAGATAGATAGATAGATAGATAGATAGATAGATAGATAGATAGATAGATAGATAGATAGATCAGTGCGAGTTCTTATTTTTCAGGGGAATTTACTAAGGTAAGTTTATATGTTTAAGGGACAGAATTATGTAAATTTAAAAAATTAATTTAGAAGTGACTATTAACTTAGTTTAATCTATTAATAATTTAAGTTAGCTTTTTTTTCTTTTTGGCAGCATGATTTTATGTATTCCGTGAGAAATATTTCAATTTTTAAATTTTGTAATCTTTTTGACGTCTCATGTTTTTGTTTGAGAATACATGTTACAAGAGCAGGCTAGGTATTCAATAATTTTTATATATTTGCATTTGTAACTTGTAATGGATAATCCTTCAATCCTATCAACAGTGAGAAGATTTGCAGATTGTTATATATATATAGATACGCCCTTCATTCATTGAGAAAGAATTAGAAATGCAGATTATTTCAAACGTAAAATCGTTTCGATGCGAGTCTTAGGCAACAACTACAACCCACAGAAGCCAGATCCAAGCCTCAGAAATGAGATATCTGAGGAAGGACTGAAGTAACAAGAAGAGATATGGTCTACAAACAGACGATACGTAATGACCTAAAAACTCAACCCCTGCAGATAAGTAGAACAGTCCCAACAAAGATAGTTTGCCCATGTCTCCAGAATGGGAGAAGATCGGTCACCCCGACAAGTATGGGAAACTAAGAGCCAAGGATCCAGACCTCCAAAAGTCCGCTGGGAGGACAACATTAGACAATCTCTGAAGGACCGAGCACTAGAATGGAACTAGGCCAGGAGAATGACAGCCAATATAGTATGGCACTCTCTGTTCTAAAACTCTACACCTTACGGCAGATGAGGAATGACTAAGTAAGCAGTATGTAAGTAAACTTTGAAGACTGAACGCCATAGAGGCAGACGACGCATGGTATGTAATTGTAATACAGTGACACAAACTTTGAACTCTTTGAAACAGACATTACAAAAAATACAACAGAAATAGTTTTGTATAAAGCAGTTATACTCAACATCTTTCCAAAAATTACTCCATGCATTAAAGTTCAGTTACTTACACTTTTGGCAGAACATAGACATCTAGTATGAATTTGCAGAAATGGAGCCGTCAATGAACGAAGGATTTTTAATTCAAAACGTTTTCTACATATATTCACACAGAAAACAAAACACTTAAATCATTCCACGTAGTTTTTTTTTTCAGGTAAAACAAGCACTATTAGCGTGTTTAGATAGATAGTGTGACATTAGATTTACTAATGGTAAAAAAGAAAGTATTAGTAGCGTAGGTATGTATGTTTATACTTATATATGTGTATGTATGTGTGTCTGGGCTTGTACCAACGCATGTTTCTGTGTCCGTGTATTTGCAGTTACATTTCTTTATAATTATTTTGACTGAATTGTAATGTCCATTATGTGAAATATTTTTTTATGTGTATTGTAAACAAATTCACTTTTGAGAATTAAAAACAATTTTTTTTTTAAAATAAAAGAGAAGGTTTGCTTCTATCCCGAGTGAACCAGCTTACCTATTATCGTATTCAAAAGCAATATTCCAGATAAGTAGCATCTCCCTTAAATCTTACTTTATCTGTAGTTTACTTTTAGTACTAGTTAATTGTTTTTATTATTAATTATTGGCTAGGAGGATTAGTTATCTATTAGCTATAAATATTAGTTCCTCTTCTTTCTTCTTCAAGCACCGTGCATAGTGGCGTAAAAGATCATGTCTCTCCACAACTTCCTGTCTCCAGTACAATTTATCAATTCTGCTGTTGAAATCCCTGGAAACAAACATTGAAAACATTTACACAGAACAGTCAAAATGAAAGAAAAAAAGAACATTTCATAAACATTTAAAACGTGCCTCCAGTTCATGTTGATACCAAAGTTGCTGTGGCCACTGCTTATATATGAAATAAGCACAAGTACAGTGGAAGCCATAGAGCAGAAGGTCAACAAGTTCATGAGAAAATGGCTAGGAGTACCACCAGGTCTGTCAGATGTAGCACTGTACTGCAAAGAGTCAAAACTTCTGCTTCCTTTCAAGTCAGTTGTTGAAGAGTACAAAGTTGGAAAGGCAAGGCTTGCAATGATGCTACGCGAGTCAGCTGATGACGTGGTTAAGTCCATTCAGCCCACACTGAAAACGGGAAGGAAGTGGAAAGTGGGAGAAGCTGTTGATGCTGCCCAAGAGTCACTCAAACTGAGGGAGGTAATCGGATACACACAAACGAATAGACGGGGATTTGGTCATGGAGACATCCGCTGGTGGTCCAAGGGATCAAGCAGGGAGCGCAGAGACATGGTAGTTCAGGAGATACGAGAAGCTGAGAATGATAAGAGGTTGCAAAAAGCAGTGCAGCAGGTCCAACAAGGCCAATGGACTACATGGGAAGGAGCCCTGCAGAGGTCCTTGACATGGAATGATATATGGCATATGGCACCTCTTAGGCTCAGCTTCGTTGTCAGATCACTGTATGACCTGCTGCCATCGGCCACCAATCTTGTGAAATGGGGAAAGTCGGATGATGAGCAGTGCCCCCTGTGCCAGGGGAGGCAGACACTTGAACACGTGTTTTCAGCGTGTAAGGTGTCATTAGGGCAAGGGCGATACACTTGGCGCCATAACAGAGTGCTAAATGAGCTTGCTGCGACAATAGATCTGGCAAGAATGAAGGCGAATAGCAAAGTCCGGCCAGACACCGCAAACACATACTTTCTGAGGGCAGGAACGTCAGCACACCCCAAACCGAATAAACCTGGTAGCAGTTTACCATCTCTTCTTGATTGTGCAAATGATTGGGAGATGGCGGTAGACCTACCTGGACGAGGGGCATATCCAGAGAGTATCCGAAAATCGCGGAGACGACCGGATATAGTGCTTCATTCTGCAGCAACGCTTCAGGTCATACTGATTGAACTGACCGTGCCATTTGAATCCAGATTAGATGAGCAACATTCGTTCAAAGCGGCCAAGTATAGTGATCTGGCCGCGGATCTGAGACACGATGGGTTCACTGCAAGGGTCATGGCTGTTGAAGTGGGCGCAAGAGGGCTTGTGGCTGCATCAGTGTATGATCTATTGAAACTGTTGGGGCTGAGGGGACAGTCGAGAACAAGGGCCCTGAAGAGGCTTAGTGAAACTGCCGAAAAGGCATCAGGCTGGCTGTGGAACAACCGCAATGGGGAATGGAGATCGTAACAATAAACGCTGCGGTACAGAAAACACCAGAAATTTTTCTAAGTCCACAATACGCTGAGGTTTGTGGTGGACTAGTGAACGGGCTGCGACTCAGGGGCGACAAGCGGTGTATACTATAAGGGGTGTCAGTATCAAAAGTTCAGTGGGGAACGCGCAGTGGCGACTCGTTGACTTCGCGCTGGTGTCTCAGTGTGTGCGACGGAACGAACGGAATAATTTGTCTTCTCTTTGTTACTTTCACAATTGCCTCCACGGCTGGCGGAGTTGTGGAATTTAAAGTTGCTACCATAAGTGAAATGGGTTCATTTTCGATGCAAGACAACAGGAAGCTGAGACGCTTGGGAGTCATGACCCAAGTGGGCCCGCCCCCCTTAGAGTGTAAAGGAGTATATAGGACCGAAACACTTGTCGGATGGGGGGACTTCTTCTGATGATCAGATTGCTTCCTGTTGTATCGCTCTGTAAAGAGTTTCCTATCATCATATATACAAAGTACTGGTTAATTAGGCCTGATATTAGCAACTTTGTAGAGTGAGTGGATGCAGCACAGTTTACGACACAAAGTGTTGGCCTGGTAACAGTTTTGACTGGATAGGTTGTAAACGTTCTACGTCATTGTTTACGTCTGGTGTGTACTGTAATTTCCATCTATCATCAACCCATCATGAGTGCAATGGGACAACCCATCTTTACAACCTCAAGCAACGCTGCAAGGGTACAACTATCTACAGCTGTTCCATATTGAGATATGTATTATTTGTTTTTATTTAGTTATTGAAATGTGTGTTTTGTGTGACTGTTTGTCTGCTAGGCTTATGTATATTGTACTGTTGATAATTATTTTGTTTTCGGTGTAGCACATAGTTGATGTCGTGTTGTTTTTCGCTATTTATTCTTCTTCTCTGACATTTGTATAGACCTACGTATTGTGAGTTCTTTTGTTGTTTTTTGTGTTTGTAAGTTTCTGTTCACGTTATCGGTTCTTGCTTTCAGTAACAGTTTTGTATTGAGTACTGTATATTATAATAACACTAATATTATTTTAATGGTGGTAGTATTATTACTTAATTTGGAGTCTTTAGTTGGTTAGTATCCTTTTGATTAATATAGGTGTAAGACGGGCTTACATTGTTATATATTTTCCTTGATCTTTGTTTTTCCAGCTCTTGAATTGAGATACTGCAATTGTTATTATTGTCATTAATAATGGTATCATAAATAGAATCGAAATTCCTGGTTCATTGAGCTATTTGTCTTAATTGTGGTTATCAATCTAGTATGTACACAAATAATTTTGCTTAGTTGCTAATATTATTGTGTATCTTTGTGCAGATTTGTACTTGGTGCAATATCAGCTTGTCAGCATACTGTAGTGGTGCCAACCCTTCAGAACATTCATCGGTTGCAGACATCTGTTATCCGCGTCCAACCATATACTTGCCACGCTAGTCCTTCACTTGAGATAAGTCATATTTGTATGACATTACTACACTTGTCTGCTTACATACCGCTCTACTAACATTCGTGGTGGTTTATCATTTGTTACTTATTTGTTTTTGGGTGTTATATCTGTGGTTTAATCAGATTGATACATCTTGCTTTCTTGGAAGTGACTTTGATTGACCCTTTTTTATAGGATATGTAATATTAATTCTAGTTTGGGAACCCTATCGCACGTAGAATCGGTGGTTGTGAAGCCAAGTAGAATTCATTGAACATTTATTTATGTTAGCTTGTGCAGTTTGGTTTGTGTAATCATTGTCTTGTATATCAGGTATTTCTTTTGTCATGTTTACTTGTGGTTTTCATGTGTTTATAAGTTAAGATTGAAGTCCTATTGTTAATGGTTGTTTAACAGGCAAGGTACTGTATATATATATATCTATTTTTTCTATCTTTAACTTTCCTGTATTGTACCCCAGCCTGTTTGTTGTTTTCTTAGTCTTGCTATAGTACATGTTGTGTATTTCATTATCACAAGCATTCATTTTGTCTTTTTCTTGGCTATCGGTTACGTATACTTTGTATGATTTGGAAAGTGAGTATTGATAGTTATTGTTCAAGGGTTATTGTTGCAACTGAGTTCAAGTTTATGAGGCTGACACGGTTAATGTTGTATGTGTCAAAAAATATGGCGAATGAAGTGTGACGGTTCTGTTCTTTTCAAGTACCTCATTATTGTCTGTAGAAAACCACACTGTTTGGCAAACGGATATCGTAACGAATTAAATCAGAGATGAAGCTCGTAAAGACAATGAGACGACATTTATTGGACGAATTCATTCTTTCAACATAGGCAGCATCATAATCAATAGGCATGGCATCTCAATACATCATTGACTTGCATAATATATAACATTCCTCTATCTAAA
The DNA here is from genome assembly GCA_024509875.1 of Oreohelix idahoensis. Lineage (NCBI taxonomy): Eukaryota > Metazoa > Mollusca > Gastropoda > Stylommatophora > Oreohelicidae > Oreohelix > Oreohelix idahoensis. The sequence continues at coordinate 198,849 of JAMPIV010020343.1, forward strand.
CATCAATATACGTCAACAGTCTTGACCGATTCAACTAGCAACTGGATACTGTGTGATCCAGTTGAAGCACTGCGGCAAGACGCGAAATATCTCTCCGTGGCCTATTAAAATTGGAGAATATAATTGGTGACTATCATTGCACCTTTATAACAACAGCTCGACATGGCTGGTAATAATTTACTGTCCTGATGATTCAAGCTGCATACGAAATGTGCTTATAAATTTGCATAGCTCACAATAGGGAGCAAATTCAGAACACGTCCACATAGGACCATGTATACTGTAGAAAGGCCACGATCATAGTCGTGTAGCAACGAGCGCGGACGCTTACCAGAGTCACCTAGAGACGCTGCACTTTACAATAGGAGTGCGGTATCGCCTCTAACAAAAATCATTTATATAACTTGAAAAATGCGCTTGAGTATATCTCATTAAATACATCACAAATGGTCAAGTACATGGTAACAGCATGTAACCTGTTAACCCTGAGGGTCCTACAGACAGCCTGGCGTCACAAGACTGTATCAAAATATTTGGAGACTGCAATCTTAACACCCATGTTAAAAAAGAGTGACAACCGCCAGTGTGGAAATCTTAGAGGCATATCCCTTCTCGCTGTCCGTGGTAAATTCTATTTTAGAATAATGGAGCAGAGACTCCGACGCCTGGCTGAACCACAAATGGATAAGATCCAGTGTGGTTTCTGAGCAAACCGAAGTACTCAGCACTTTATCTTAACATTCAGGCATCTGGATAAAAAATGCCATTGAATCGAAAGGTTATAAAGATGGCATCAAGATGGAAGAACTGAAGGCAGCACTTCAGAAAATTAATGTAGTCAAAGCAGCAGGACATGTCAGAAATGGTCACGTACATGGTAACAGCAAGCGACCTGTTAATCATGAGGGTCTTACATCCAGCATGGCGCCACAAGACTGAATCAACTATGTTTGTTTAGTTTTAAAATAACATGTAACAAATTTAATAATCAATTAGTATTAACAGTTTAAAATTAATAAACTGCTGGTGAATTTTATAATGGAAACTACTATGTTTGTTTAGTTTTAAAATAAAATGTAACAAATTTAATAATCAAATAGTATTAACGGTTTAAAATAAATAAAATGCTGGTGAATTTTATATTGGAATCACATTTTCTCTTCACGGAGATTAAGGTGATGTTATAGTCAGCAAGTTATGTCCCTTTCACGGTTCTGAGAAAATCAAGATTTTATTAACAGGACAAGCACCATTTCTGAAGAAAATACTGTTTACAAAATCAAAATATACCAACTTGGAATGTGTTCTGACAAATAATTTTCACTGATTTAGATTCAGGGAAATATAAAGCATACTAGTTTAGACTAATCCCAACATTCATTTTTCAGCTATTTTGACTTAAATTGTCCTGTAGCTCTCCCCCCTCCCCACCTTAACCGAACTAAGCACAAAATCTGTCAGAGTTTGGCCTGTCATGTCAAATTCCCTACCAATATTCAGATAAAAGAAGTGGAGGTTTTTTGATTCGGTCATGCTGTGCAAGGAGATTGTTTACATGCGACACGAAAAATGCAGTTGCTACAAACTAAAATAAAATTATCCGCTCTAATATCAAAATACTAGTTGACTAAAAAGTAGCTAATACACAACACCATCAACAGAAATAAGGCTTCAGCAATGGACAGTGTTTTCCTCTTCCATATATTTTTAGAGAGGTTTTTATTTTATGAATTATTATTTTACTCTTAAAATATATCACCTTCTTTATTTATTTATTGCAAGACGTATGAGCAGATCTAACTAAACTAATTGCTAACAATACACTTTCAGTAATCTAAAATTTATGTCAGGATTTGTGACGTGTAATGGAAAAGAGTCTACAGTAATCGAACAGCCTATTGTAACCTAATAGCTTCTCTCTGATTTACTAGCTCAAACGTGAATTTAAAACTACCTGTCCTGTCTTTCTGCTGCTCACCCTTTTGTCCACGCTCTCATTTGTTGAAACACTGGCAAATGCAGTGTCTACAATCTTCTTTGACCTGTCAGTCATAGCAGGTAAAAAATCCCGCTTTGGCTATACTTCTTTCCACTCACGCGAACTCAGCTGTCAATCATATAATAATTGACCACTGGACAGCTATACAGCACTTGAGAGAAACGGAACAGAACCTTTGAAGTTCACCCAGGGAAATCTAAAAAATCCCCTAGTTCCCGTTTGATTTCAAGCATGGCGATTCTGGGGTAGGCCCGATAGAAGAACACAAGACTTTTGATCTCGGTAAAGATCCAGACAAAACACTTTGAGAGACCGTGACGCAAAGCCTTTCATCTTGGGAACTCTAGCTCCTGAATTATGTCCCATACAGGAGTGCGAAATAACGCCATTACAAATCAAACCCAAGTCGATGATATATATATATTCTGCTGCTTAAAAAAAACCAGCCATCAGTCGTCAGTCAGAATTTGAAGAGTCTAGCGCGTAGGCCTCAAACTAATTTCTTTATGGAATACTGTGTATACGTGATTTCGTGGAGATTTCATTCTGGATTCTGACCTGATCCCCAAGTGGACGACCAGCTGTATTTATTTTATAATGTGTGTACTTGTACTGCGTATTAAAAATATTACTCATTTTTTCCTCGACATTTATGATTCTTGATATCTTTGGGTATTTGATGTTGCAATACGTTTAGTGATAAATAAACAACAAATAAATTAACTTTGTGTGTTGGTCTGACCATTACCTCTTTTTCCGTAGTTTTTAACATGTATGTGTGTTGTTGTCACATAGTGTTGTGTGTGTAGAGTAACCTGTCTTATTTTAGATAGAGAGGCAAAGACTGTCTTGGAAACAAAGCACAGTCGTTCGGATTGGCTGGAGGAGAGAAACTTACTCACTCCAGAGACATATCTTTCCTGAACCTACCACCAGTGAACCTAATTTCTATACCTTCTCGTGTATCAGTCAACAGTCACTCTCTACTTAGACAGGCCAAATTAAAAAAAAAATACCTAACGTACGAAACTATTCTAGGGAAATTAACCATTGGGTTTCTTCTCAAAACGAGGTCGGCGTTTGTGATTTACCTCAAATGCGTATCCGAGTTCAATCCCGGACGAGCCCCAAATTGTCACGGATTGCCTCCCATGCTTTGCAGTAGTGGTCCAACAGTGGTCAAAACTCAGCAGTATCTAAATGGGTCGTCAAAGGTGTCTACCTTCGCACAAGATTACTCTTGGCAGAGATTAGATAGAAGGTTAATGACGCTTCTACCTTACGGGAGTTTCACAGGATAATTCGGAAGTCAAAAATAATGCTGCTTAGCGCTGAACATTTGTTAACTCATACCTGTCCGTCGCATTTTGTGAAGGAATTAAGCAATGGTTTTTAGCCCGATCACGCCACCAGCAGAGTTAATTTACCGAATATCCTCTAAAAAGGGTAACGTTCCGTTTAGAGGTAAATAAATATATGTCTAGATGTGTATATATATATATATATATATATATATATATATATATATATATATATATATATGTAATATATCTATTTTATAAGGAGAATATAATATATATACGCCAAGTATATAATTACATAATAGAGTATATATATATATAATTTACCGAATAGGTAAATATAATTATATATGTCTATATATATATATCTATATATATATATATATATATATATATATATATATATATATATATATATACGGATAGACATAATAAATGTAGCCAGCAGGTGGGCTTGAACATTAATTTAAAGAAGTCAGAGGTCATGACGCTCAATGTCAGCAACGCTGAGCCCATATCAGTAAGGAATCAGCAACTGGGACAGACAGACTCCTTCACATACTTACGATGCATAGTAATACCAGAAGGCGGTGCAGGCAAAGACATCAACATCAGAATGAATAAGGCAAGAACAGCATTTTTTAACCTAAACAACATCTGGAAGTCCTCTCAATACAGCACAAGCACAAAATTAAGATTATATCAGAGCTGTGTGCTTTCTGTGCTTCTCTATGGTGCGGAATGCTGGAGAGTTACAGAGAAGGAAATGTCGAAATTGTCCTCTTTTCACACAACATGCCTAAGAAAAATTCACCGAATCTTTTGGCCGAATACCATCATCAACCAAGATCTGCTTACTCGGCGCCAGCAAGAGGACATGCACACCATCATAGCTGGCAGACTCTGGAGCTGGGTTCGCCATGTCCTCAGAAGAGACCCCGATGCCATCACAAGAACAGCTATGCTGTGGACCCCTGAAGGAAAACGAAAGAGAGGCCGACCAAAAACATCCAGGCAGAGGACGGCGGAGGCTGAGATGCAAAGAATGAACCAGAGTTGAGGCACTGTACAAATGATGACCGCCGAGCGAGCAAAGTGGAATCAATTTGTTGTTGCCCTACAAGACGCCACTAGGCGTGATGACTACTGACTGCTTTAACGGTCGGCGGCTAAGGATCAAAGAAAAAAGAAGAAGAAAGATATATGTGTGTATATATATATATATATATATATATATATATATATATATATATATATATATATATATATATATATATATATATATATATATATATATATAATATTCTGGCTCATACGTTTGCTTTCATGTATGTAATAACTGAATCAACTATGTTTGTTTAGTTTAAAACAACGTGTAACAGATGTAATAATCAATTAGTATTAACAGTTTAAAATACATAAAATGCTTGTGAATTTTATGTAGGATTCAAATTTTCTCTTTAAGGAGATTTAAGGTAATGTTATTATATACTTATAGTAAGACAGTTAAGACCCTTTTGCTGGTGCTTTTTATTGGCACTTAACTGATATGAAGGAGTCCTTGCACCTGTGGTTTCGTTACTTCTTGGTGATGAGTGTACTTTTCTCATACGAGTGGCGCAGTAACTTCAGTACTTCAGATAGCTTGTAACCTACATTTTAGACAAAATAGAAAACAAATGTCTCGGCTAAGCTCGTACATTTGTGGGCTGCCAATTAACAGGCGCATTCTCACTGTCCGCCCACCAGTGTTAATCTCTCAGACGAGTTAAATTCCCGAGTACACAGTGTAGCTCAGGAAAGATGATTAAAAATCAACATATTCCTCTGGGTATTAACTGGGAAAATGTGTCTGGACAGCGCGATTAATGAGTTGCCAGTTACAAGTAACAAAGTGCATATATCTCACAAACTATTATACAATTTAGGCACATGCGATGTAATCCTAACTCATCACACCTCCATTCGGAGTCTGGGGTCACCTCTGCTGTCGGTTTTCCGCACGACTAGCTAGAAGAAATCATCAGCGCTTGCTTTAGTAGTTTACGAATTTACTAGTTTCGTCTGTTGAGGTTGCCATCCACACACACACACACACACACAGACACACACACACACACACACACACACACATACACACATATATATATATATATATATATATATATATATATATATATATATATATATATATATATATATATAAAACCACTTAACAAGAAAACATGTCAAATTTATATTTTTAAAACACTTGTTACGCTTACCCAACGTTTTCGAAATACACATTCTCAGCACATAGGTTAGAATGAACACGAGCAATTTATGTTATCTGCTCTAGAACCACTTGGTCTGGAAATTTTGAATCCCTTTTATAACGGGTGAATCTGCGAAACACTTGGTCTGGAAAGGTTTCTCTTATGACGGGTGTGGTGGGTTTGATGTTAATACAGTTTGTTGTTAAGAAATCTTAATGTACTGAATGAGGTCAGCTGTGAAGGTCCCTGAATATAATAAATATTAGAGTAAATTTCCAGGGCACCTTTCTACTACCACCACTATGATCTCATTCAGACTTATTCTAGATAGACTATAAGATGACTACGTTTGTTGTCTAGGGTTATGAAATGTTAGTGTAAGGTTGCATTAACCAACTGAACATATAAACAATTACACAAATTATTTTATTATCTAATACAACACAACAGTACCACGACAATCACATACAAACTACACTTTAAAAGACTATCTTTAGTAAGTCAGTGGTTGAAAGTTTGATAAAATAATGTTTTTCAATTTATTGTCCTGAATCTAATTTATTTGGAATCAGGACTGACAATCAAAGTGAAATCATAGAAATTAATTACATCAATCAATTTACACAATGGGTTTTCTGACCATAATACACATATTATTATATAATGGTGTAGTTGTATTGTCTAACTGAGGTGACTTCTAGTATACACTGGTTGATATTTTACTATCATCATTTCTGCATGTTGTTTGTAAGTTTTTATGGACACTGATGGAATGTTTATATCACTATTCCCAGTCTCTTATTTTAATATAATGGTAGTTGAGCGATCAGGTGCCGAAACATGCACCTATCTTTGTAATATGATGTAGGAATCTTCCTGCACTTCGCTGAACGACAACCTTCAGCTCCCACTTCTTCAAGAATGATGGTGGTTTACAGTTGTCTCCGAAAAAGGCAAGACTGTGGCATGAATATATCGGCCCACTGTAGTCTGGCTCCAGTTATTGACAGCAACCAAAACCCGCTGAAATCAGAAGGATATGCCTCCTTCGTAATCAACAGCCTACAATAATACTCAACAACCAGTACAGGCACATTACAAACAAACATGCAAGATCAGCTCTTTACGACAATCCCTTTCACCAGTTTCTTTTGATGTGACCAGGTATACCAGTATTCCTCTCCCCTAATAGTTACAACGCCTCTGCAATTCCAGCAATAATCTGTTGTCCATACAATAGGATAGTGATAAGTCCAAATTTAAGCAAGGGCAGTAATCGTTATGAGTCTCGGATGTACCATAGATTATAGTGGTTATTCCACTTGAACTGCGCAGAGACGTCATATATATATGGAGGCCGCAAATAACTATTAGTACTGCGGGTGTCAGCAGTCCCTGAATGGATGAATTACATAGCGCTGAGACGTCATATATATTATTTAAGTACTGGAGGCCTAACAATGAATCCGCGCTTAGACGACTATACCTAGTACTGATACTAGCGAATGTGTCAGCAGTCTTATGTACATGAATTAAAGAGCGCGCATGAGACTCATAAATTGAGGCCTATTATTTACTAGTACTTGTGAATGGGTTGGCGTCTGTGGCCTAATGGATATGAACGCAGTTTCATAATCCAGATATACCAGGTTCGAAACCTGCTGCAGGCGGTTTGGTAGCAGATCGCTTTGTGTGGATTTTTAACAATGTATAAAAGCGCCGTACCGTACAGAAAGCAATGGCAAACCTACTGAAACGTTAAAAAAAAAAAAAAAATGCGCCCCTAGAAAAATCACAAACAGCCCAATAAACCGCTGGGAGATAGATTGCCCCGTTCCTGTAAAGTATAAGCAAACAAAGCTTTAACACTTTGGATGGTCAGCAGTCTTAAGGAAGACTTATAAAGTGCAGAGGCATAATGTATTATTTTGAGGCCTAATAACAATTGGCACTAACTTTGGCGTTTATGTCAGTAGTTTCTTTATTGATGGATTAGTTGTTATTTATATAATGTTGGATCCTGTTATTGATATGCTCTATATAACTCCTTGTGTAACCATGCTTTAACCTTTTTCGTCTACGTTATTGTGTACAGTGTTTGTGGTTGTAAATAAAACACTGTTCATAGAGACTAACTGGTCCACAAGGGCGTTTAAACACCTCCATTACTCAGTACGTGAGCAATCGTGGGGTTAGTGACTGTTTTTCTTCCCTACTCACCCTTCACAAATCATAACAACGGTAAACAGCAACAGCATTACAAAACACATGGAATAATTAGCCTATATAGCGGTGATTCAATGAAGAAAACTGTTAACCTCTCTCCTGCAGTGGTGAATACACAATGAACAAACATTATGATAAACAGACAGGAAATGGAATAACAGTTATTTAATCAAAATTGGAACAACTTTCTTTATAAGTTGGAAGGAAATACTAGAATCCGTACCAGAACTCAGAGTAGGATTCCCAGTTCTAGTTTGGAACGCCCTCACGACATTTAAATAAAATAAGTAGCCAGTGTGCGTGGCTATAATATATAGCAATCCTGTATTTCGACTACACTAAAGATCAATTAGTACCACTTCGTCTGCAACAGTGGATGCCAACATCGTTTTCCAACATATACTGATTGTTTTTTTTTTACATGTGGGTCGCAATATTAAACCTAGCGTAACATCGAGGCCAAAACTTTGGACGTGGGGGGGGATACCACGTCCACCAGCGTTATGGACTTTCTTCTTCTATGGCTATGCCAGCGTGGCGCAATTTAAGAATCATCATCATTTCAGAACTACGGATGCAAAATGTGGTTGTTTTTCAAACTTACGTGGTGTGATACCTACTAGTAAAAGACTTTACCCAAAAACAGACGTTAACATAACTAGGGCGGGAACATATACTGATGGTGTGCAGCTTATTAATACCCATCTACATAGAGGACTATAAAACATATCTAACATTTTCCATTGTCCAAGATATGCTTCATGAGATTCAGTTCTGCACTTTTTTGAATTGAACCTTTTCAAGTTGAACGGTGCCAGTATTTTTGGTGGCGCAATTACAGAAGTTTACCATCCTAAAAGTATACCAGAGGATGTCAATTAACCTCCTTTCAAGGTGGATTATCAACGAGATTGACAGACTGTTAACCCCTAACAGTTACAGAGGGAAATCAAGCCTGAATTATGCAGTCATTCTTCAAAACGCGTGGTGCTCAAGTAGCTTGATTGACAGTAATACAGTTTCCTGATTTACCACCTTGTGCGTTGTACGAAGCAACACATACCGAGCGAGGACAAAGGAACCTGAAGTGAAAGTGTCAAGCTGCGGTGACCTTATAGCGGGTGAAACAGTTATCCCCTCAGCAGACTTTGTGAAGTTCAGCAATTTGGGACGGGCGTATTTTCCCTAAATTGAAGATACGTGGTTTAATAACAACGAGAAAACTGTGCCATATTATCTTTGTCCCCAATAAGTTTTCCCTATATATATAGTGGGCACTATTTGTATAATGAGTATTTTCATGTTTAATATTCTATTTTTCATGTCTACTTAAGAAGATTATGTCCCAGTATAAGCCCAGGGCGTCATAAGCATTCTTTAGGATTATGTTTTGTAAGTGTCAAGTTTGTGACAATTCCGGATTAAAAAAGGCTACAAATTTTACCGAATTTTTTAGATTACTAGTTTGTCTCTTGAGACAAGTAAATGTATAGTGATGAGTACCGTTTTCATTGTTTTGTTTCTCGTAGTAATTAATACTTTTCCTCATTATTTTTATAGTTATAATTATAAGCAACCAAAATGAAAGATAGCTACAAACACACAAACCAAACAAAATCTTAAAATCACCCCCTAAAAACGTTTATCACCGGAGGTAGGTAAATTGGACTTATGGCCATTATTCGCGAGTATATCAATTACCTGCTATGTTAAAATTTTTATGCATATTTTTAAGCCTTAACTGTTTAGTTTTGAACTTCCAGCGAACTTTATCGTTTGATTTTGTAGTACCTTTCCTTTGAAACCGTGATTCCTATTGTCCCTATATAAAAGTTTAGTTAGTTTAGTAACTTATTGTACGACTTTGATGCATAAAGATTTATCAGGCTATTTCACATAATATTGACATCACTCAAATTGATATAAATATATCCCCATAATTGGTATATTTTACAAAGGGTTCTATATGCACAAGAAACTTATGCCTACTAATGGTATACAGTGAATTAACTGATATTTTATGCAATTACTTGAAAGGATATCTAGCTTTGAGAGCTGAAAAGGTAATTGGGCCGATTGCAAGGGACATAAAACATGTCGTAATTAATAACTGGTGAATATATATAAACAGTGGACTTGGTAAGTGGATCACCATAGATCCGTGATAAGTACCCAACAGAAATAATGCCTAATTTGGAGACTGCACATATGGTAGGAATGGTAGATAATCAGGCGGGATTGCATTGTAGAGGATCACTCCAATGAGGATACATTTCACCAGAAGCAAACATAGAAAACAGATGTCACCATCCCTTGTGCTTATATAAGCTACACATAACTATAAGTATTAGTAAAGTGCAAATTGGTAAATGGCCAAGTAAATAAACGTGAATTAGCAATCCGGCAACAACCTTTCGTCTGTTTTTAAAGCTGCCCTGACCACTAGCGCAAGCCCCCTGAACCTATAGATTCAACGCCAGAATCCCAATAATACCACCCCCCATGCCTTACCATATGAACACCGAACGATCAAGATTACCCTACACTCCTCCTATATTCCTCCCATCCCCCACGATCTTAACCGTGCCCCTGGGGCTCCTCAAAACTGCCCTGTGTAAATCACCGGCACTCACCTACCCTGCCCCCTATCCTCAAACAATAGAAAGAGTAAGACGACCACCACTCCCCACTAGGATTCTAAGAAAGCCTGGTCCAAGCCATCCAACCCTTACGTCCCAAGTAGCCAGTAAAACACACCAAACGGAAGCTTCGTATTGCAATTACGCTCCAGTCGAACAACTAAAAAACACACGCACCCCCATGGACCCGCCCCTCACCCGACGATAAATACAGTCCCCACAAAGTCCTGTATATCCATCCCAGAACTGAGCGCCTGCCAACCCACGCCCATCAACCTCCGTGACACACTCAATCAGCCATGCACAAGCACCTAAGCGCCCCAGCCGCTCCCCGCCTTCTCACCCATCTCCCAAGCTCTAACCGGCCCCCCCCAGATCCCCCAACAGACCTTCCCCCCGTAGATCAGTACAAGTTAATCCCCATCTCAAATAAGTACTACTCCTACGCGCACACCTACAAAGTGCACACATCCCTACCACCCGGGAAACCAACATCATGGTAATAGGCCTCACCTGTCCTACCGCGGCTGCTTCATCATAGGATTAAGACCCACAGTATGCACAACCAAAAGTGTTCACATTTTAGTGGCAAACCAACAGCCACCTCTTGTGCCCCGCCACTTCATAGACTCCCCGCGGATCAAACGCCTCGAATTGGGTGCTAATATAATGCTCAGTAAATCATAGTACTAATACACGACTTAACATCTCATTCAATTAGTAATCCTAACGGACCAAGTCTTACATAAATGACCCCATAAAAGTTTGCTTCATGAATTGTCCGATACAGAGCACCAGCTACCGCAGCCCATTTAGGCCCACACATCCTGCGCAGCCGCTCAATTCCGCTATATCCACCATGCTCCGTTCACCCAACTAACCCCAATCGCCCACAAATCACCTCGTTCCTCTCATTATTCTATAATGTCCCAAATCATACTACCAACCTCCCCCCCGATCCCCTCAAACCCCAACCCCCACAAGGCCCTAACTCCTTCCAACCGGTTCCCTGCGATGGCCTGGAAATTAATCACTACCAAAATTACTCCACCAGCAGACACCTTGACAACTGAATACCCTCTAACTCCAGCCCCTCCTTAACACCCCCCCGACCACTCCCCGCGAAGTGCGTGTACGCCGCCCCCGCCACACCTCTATGGGCCCCAACCTCACCACAAACTGAGGTGGAGCTGAACACTCCCCCTTGCGTAGTCGCGATATAAATATTACCAACGACCTAGTGCCTAATTGCTAATAATATTAATCCTTCCTTGGCGACAGGCCAACAAAGGATACACACCAGTGAAACAAGATATTTCAGAACATCACGTAAAGACAAAGTATAAATTACATGTCGAAGTTTCATAACACCTAACCATTATACTTAAAGTATGGCCAGCCATCAACCAAACAACACACTGGACGCTCCTCTACTGACCACGTCCCCCCCGTAACCACCACCTACAGTACTATCTCCCTACTGAAAATAACTAACCAAAACCAGCATACCTGATCAGGATGTATACGCCGTCCACGCTGCCTTCCATCCCCTGCCTCCCCCCCCCACAAGCCCCGGACATCTCCGACCCGCATAAACCCCCAACCCCCCTTGTCTCTCCTCCCCGATAGACCACATTCATCCACCCCTCACACATCTAACCTTAATAACTCAGATCACCCTATTTTGTGTCTTCTAGAGATTTTACCAAGAATAAATGGAAGGATATAAAACATAAAAGATTACCGCATCTAATCCGATAACTGATAAAATTCTAGAAGACACCCTAACCAAAATGGTCAGAAAAATTAAAATCAAACGAGAAATAAAACATGCAACTTATGTTAACATTTATCACAACAAAAGGTGCCTAAAAGTTTAAATTGATACACAAGTTTAAAAACTAATACGATCAGCCGTCTGCCAACTACAACTGCCTAGAGGAATTAGCTAGAGTAACCTCGCATTCATGAATTGAAGAAAAATTTTTTTCCAGCACCCAATAGCAACCAACCTTGGAGCTACGAACCTTTTTTCTGCCTCCATAAGCATCCTGTGAGAATACACGTGTCAAAGGGAAAGGCTTGTTGAATCATGGTAAAAGTGGTCCACAGTTCATCAAGCCACAGTTTATTTAACGGTAAATTTAACGTTAATTTTCCGTTTTACATCGTTAACGCCACATCGGACATAGACATAAAATTAGCCAAATATATTATTTTAAAAAAAATCAAATATAGACCTCTAAATACACCGCTGACCGCGAGCTTCTGCCAAAGAAGGTCACAATGATCCGGTGTACCAAAAGAAACTACGCTAGACAGGAAATAGCCACCCCGATTGTATCCAATGACGTTTAACCAAGTAAAAGCCGGACAGTCCAGACGCACTCATAATAGGACAAGGCGGTAATCCTATGCAAAAGGTATCAGCAACTAAACAACACGGGCTGGAAATTAATGCCAGTATCAACATGTTATATAGATATATATAATATTGTATCAAAATAACATATCGAAATTAAATACAATATGTTACTAGATAACAACAAGCACATACTATTTGATAATTTGTAATCTTATATATAAAAGCACTATTTTATGCACACATATTTATTTTTACCAACGCCGATGTATTTGATGTATGCTTAAGTTCGAGTTTATTTATACCGTATAATAATATAATATTGTGTATGATGTCTCATTGGTTGATGGGGGTGTGATCCAACATACACCCGAAGACCACCCTGGTTAACAGCATCGTCAACTGCAACGAAACACACCATCATAACATAATGATGTTAAGTTTCGAACACCACATCCCTAAGGTCAATTGCGTGACCTCCTATACTACCAAATTTCCATAAATAAATTATTAATAAAAAACGTAAAAATATGATCAAATGGTAATAAACTATAGTATAAAAAATCCATCGTTACTCGGTTAACATTTTGACCATTTCTATGTATTTTTTATTTTATTAATTTTTTAGTACATAAACCTTAGCAATATTACATTCCATTACAATTTCCATTTCTTCCTACAGACTTTTTATTAGGAACGGTTTCATATGGTGGGGATTAAACTGTTCATGGAGCAGATTAATAAGTCACTATGGAAACAAATTTGTAAACTATATCATCCAAACAATACTGAATACTATGAAATCAATAGTATCAGTGTACCTAAATATAATTCAAAGTCTGACAGGCCAACAGCAATAGAAGTGACAATGCAGATTTATATTGGTAGAACTATAGCTTAATTATTAGTTTAGTAAAGCTTTGTTTTTCCTGCTTTAAACTCATAATAATGCTCATATTAATTTTGGATGATATATAGTATTGTGGGACTTAACAGTTGATAGATTTTTTCGGATTAAGCTTTAATCACCCACTTAATTTTTTTGGCGAGTAATGGTTAAAAAAAAATGATTATCATTTTTTTTTTTTTTTTTTCCTCCCCGGTGGGTGTGTAAACTGATAAGTCCCAAATTTAAGCAAGGGCAAGTAATCGTTATGAGTCTCGGAATGTACCATAGATTATAGAGGTTATTCCACTTGAACAGCTGTTTAATTTATTTTTAAAAAATATGAGATGTACACGCATTTCGAAAATGCATTCGAGGATGCTGAACGAATTATGACACGGGTGGCATAGTATCCGCACGTGAGAATAAAGTACTAGGAGCTATTTTTAGAGCTGTGAGCGAAAGTCTCGGGAAGCCCCACGGCTATATTTTGCAGTGGTTGTTCTGGAGGAGTAATGTTTTTGGAGTCAGTGTGTACCGGCGAGATGGCACTGGAGAGAATGTAAAGTTGTTCTTCAAAGTGTAACCAGTGTACAGGCGTTAATGCTGAGATATATTGATGTGTGATTATCCCCAGATGAAACTGTATATTAATTAAGGATGAGTTTCTTAGGCCTTGGAGTATCTACAGGCCAGAGTTTAAAGATATAAGTACATTTTTTGAAGAGGTTATGTGTCCCTTGGGCCCGTGACTGGAGAAATCAGCCCAGTGTTTTCGGGGGGAGGGAAGCCCTGTAACACTGCTATTGATATTTTCGACTTATGATTATGATGCCTATTTAATTACAGCATTCCTTCTTAAGATGGAATTTAAAGACAGTGCTGAAAAGTACGACTTATATTATGAGGGCCTATTATTAATATCAGCAGATCATCTAGTGAGGATTAACCTGCGCAGGGAGACGTCATAAAATTAATGGGCGGCCACTCACAAATAAGAACTGCGTGTTCAGCATTCTTATGTAAAGAAATACATAATCGCAGAGCACTCCATAAGATATAGGAGGCCTATTAAATTACTAGTAGTGTCGATGACCAGCAGTCTTATGTACCTGAATAACCGCGCGCAGAGCCGACCAAACTAATATTGCGCCACACAATTTCCAGCGAACATGCGCTTGTCAGCAGACCCATACAGTAAGTAATACAAATCTCGCTGAGGACCTCAAGTTAATTGAGGCCAAAAAAACAATATAATGCACACTGAGGCGTTGCCATAGTTTCTTCTATGATGGATTTAGTGTAATAATAAAATGTGGATCCTTTACCTATGTGTATCAATTAAGTACCTGTGTAACATGCTGTACTACGACTACGGTTTTATTGTGGACCGGGTGTTTGTGGTGTAATATTATTTTAAAATGATCCACACTTGTAAGCATTGATCACAAGTGCCGATTATGTGTTGTGTAATCCTCCATGGACTCTTACGGTGGGGCTTAAATTCGTAGGGGTGATTGACTGTTTCCTCTTCATACTTTAACTGTCCATCACATATCAAACATAGGTAACTAGCACTTTAGCAAGAACATCTCATGGATAATTAGTATAGATTATAGCTTACTGATCAATTAGGAATACCAGTTAACCTCTGCAGTGGTTAAATACACATGATTCAAACATTAATCTAATCAGAACAGGAATGGAATTTCCAGTATCATTTCTCAATTGGAACAACATCCTTTATCATTACTAATTTTACTCCACTAGGAAAATAGTTACAGTTAACAGATTAGGTATATCACCAGTGTTCCTGATTGAAAATCCAACTATAATTCTTTCATGGTCTACATAATATTCAGATAAGACTTATCCTAAAGGCTGATAATTATCTAAGACTCCACTTTGATTCTGCCTTATTATCACACATACTTATAGTCGTAAGTTATTACCAACCCCTACACAATCATCAATCCTTTTAAATTATTACATAAAAACTGTTAACCCAAATCCCTCTTACCCATATTAACACTGCTAAGGGATTAAAAACACAACTTAAATCGATGAACTCGGCATTTGGCACATTTTCGATCATACACACTACACACATCCATCAGAAACACATTTTCCCCTATGTTAAGAATACATTCTCACGCCATGCCTACTCCCATACGACCTTCATATCTCTTCTGCAAACAAATAAACAATCAAATATCACAAGGGTGATACAGTTCCCATAAATTCGTCACCAGCAAACAACCTGCTCCTCACTACCCACACTGGGACCACACTTACAACACTAATTTTCCAACCCCAACTTCATCGTACTACCATAACTCACCAACGTCCCGACACTCATATCTCCAAGGCAAATACATATTCTCCCCTCACCAATTAGGTCTACCAATCTATACTTTGTATTCCTTGTAATGAATCCCACCTAAACGTGTATCATCTGGACCGTTTGAACCTCCAGCTGGTTGGACCCATAGTCGTTATACCCCCCCCTCCCCCCCACCCCATGCCATAAAAAACCCATACCCTGGTTCGTCCGAATCCACTTTTACCTTGGATAGTCCCCCCCCCCCCCCTGCCCCCCTCTCGTAGGTTATAGTGGTGCTATGAAATAGCTTACCTGTAATGCTCAATGAGAACTATATTGCCTTAACGTCTACCATATTTTCCTGTTGATCATGACAAACGATCCTAATGAACCACGAATATAGCAATATATATCTCGTGGACTATTGGCTTGGTTCAATAAGTACAAGCACAGTTTTTTTTTTTCTATGTTTAGTCCTGTTTTTTATGCCACTAATTTCCGTGTAACGACGTTCAATTCTTTTTCCATGGTACGCTGTCCTATCTACATAAGTCTATCACGTGATAACTTAGTCCGTCCACATGGAATAAGCTCGCATTGCATAAGAGTCTGTTGATTTGTAGTAGAACACGTGTATTGTCCTGCAAGTTCTAACTTATTCCTCGGTATTTTGGGGAAACCCCTAAGCAAGGCTTGCCCCTGTGCTATTATTGGCTTATAGTTTGGAAATACAGATGTCGAATACGAGATTAACATTATTCAACTATCCATGCCACCTCCTCGTTTTGAACAATGCATTTTACTGGCAAATATTCCACTGTCTTAGAGGCTCTAGATAAAGCCAGATAATGTCTACAGTTATTGAATCTTGAAAAAATTTGGTAGTCCGTTCTAATGTGAGTTCGGCTATTCGTTAGCAATCCTAATCTAGCAAGGCAGTAGGCATTGTAATACAACAGTCTCGATTCCTCAATAGCAGAAATTCCGTCCATTATACTTGTCTTATTTTGCCGATATGCCCTTAATATGTTTATAATATAAATTTAATAGTGTAGCCCCTTAGAATTCACTACAACGGGTGGATCCAACCATTATTTCGGTGTCCAGTCCTTTGTATTGTATATCCGGTTCCTTAAGTTTTTTAGCACTCTGCCATTTCACGTAAAGGGCTGGCTCCATGACTTTTTAAACTGTAGATTTTCGACCAGTGTCTGCTCAAAAAACTTTCGGATAGACTGTCACTAAGTTCTTATAGCGAATTTACCGTCCCGCTGTTACGTATCATCATTAGTTATAATTGTAACTTAATTTGAGTCCGTTTTGGGAGTTGCATACACGTGATTGAAGTCCAGCTTGAGCATGGCTGTTCTGGAATTTCCCTGTATGTCCCTTTCCGATGAGTTGTAGGCTAGATACTTGGAGTTAAGCACTATGCATCAAGGATCACCAAACACACAGGTGGTCCTTCCGCCAACATTTCACAATGAAATTCATTATTTAAATCCGGTTCACCAACTGTCAGCTGCCATTATGCTACGTAAGTTTTTTTTCGCACTGTGGATTTGGTGTATTTTTACTCATTTCAAAAACATCCCCGCGCGTGTTTTAAAATGTGTATACATATGTACATTATTCCTAAAGGCGTCATCTACAAACCATTTTATACAAAAGACGTAATATTTCAGGTGACATGCTTTGCACGCGCTACACATTACAAATTACTTCGACCATTTTTGCATGGTCAAGATGCCTACCATCTCAAATAACTCACTCGCCAGAAACTACAAAAAGTGCTCATGCATCTAACTCACACCCAGGTATGGCAAGGTGATGTCCTCATTTTATCTTCATTATCCGTCCTCGTGTAGCATACGTGCCTTCTCAATACTGTCCAAGCAAAAGATGGCTCGCCGGGCCGCTCAGACAAACAATCCATCGATTCACTGCTTCATATCCTCAAGTGGGGTTGCTCTCATAGATGTGTCTAAACTTCGAGGATCGTCCTCCTATGGAGCAATGTGGTCCAGAACGACCTCAAAGCGATAAACGTCACATAGGCTTGCGCTGATCCGTGATAATGACCGGTTACTTGTTACAATAATACTACAGATCTCACCTGGCGATAAACGTAAACACGTTACTGCGAGTAAAAAGATAAAAGCAAGCTCCTGATAGCAGTATTCCACTTACCGTAGGGGAGTTATGAGTGTTAGAGACTTCACACTACTGATGCGCTCGAGACATAGAGAGTATTCCAAGAAATAAAACGTCTAGCGCGCGTATGGCTCTCGACCTTAAAAGCGATTGGGGAAAAATGAAGATAAAAGAAAAGTGATACTGCCGCAAATCCCCCCTGAAGGGATGTGAGAGAGATACCATAAAGCTGCCATGGTTCAGACGTTTCTGTTGACATTAACGCACACAAAGAAAGTAGAACGATTTTTTGAAATCCCTGTATTCATTAATACTCAGTATTGTTTTATAAGATCTTATCTAAGTTATACTGTAAAGTTAACTCGCTGTGATCTATAGGCTGTTAAGACTTCACCACTTATGCGGCAACATTCCTATAGCTATGTTTTTATAATAGTTAATACTATATACAGTAACTCGAGCGAACAGTTTTCCCCTTTCGAGTTTTTACAATTTGTGGGTTTTTATTTTTGATGCATCAATTTAACACTTTAATCGTCATAATTATCATAAAGTTGCCCATCCCTTTATTTCAATTTCATATTGCATGATCAATCCCAAAGATCATTATGTAACCGATCTTGGGGACATTGTTGACCCCGCAGAAACATTCTTACGGTATTCCTTAGCTATCTAGATACTATGATCTGATTCATGCATACGACTTAGAAACCATTAAACACATGAACAATCAGTAAAATTTAATTTCACATGTCTATGACAATCTTCCTGAATTTTTTCGTCCCCAATATTATTTGATAGATGTCCTGGTGCATGAAATCTTTTTTTTTTTTTTCAGGTGAAGATTCTTGTGCAAGACGTACCAGGTGGAGAGGCTCCGTGTACGTACGACTAGTTACTGATTGACCCTGACAATCTATGCCTTGCTGGGATACTCTTAGCATCAATTTATAACGACCCCAAGCGAACACCAGTCTTGTAATTGTTTCCTTGGTTTGATTGCTAGGTTCACCATTCAAATCTACTAAGCTTGCGCTTCTCAAGCATTCCTGTGTCACACTGTTGCTACAGGTCTGTCAAGGTTGAGCATGTTCAAGTCGCATCCCTTGTCGATTAGTAATCGTTACATTTTTTTGTGAGACTACCAAGCTCTAATGGATATTTCTAAAAACAGTATTCTTGGAGAAAGTTTTATCTAAAAGCTCGGGCGCTGCCCCAACCATGCTTTTGTTTTTTTCTCTTACACTCTAGAAGCAATTTTCGATGCTGTCCATTTTTTCGCCGGTCCAATTAAGCGGAGTGTTTTTGATACGAACAGCAATAGTTAAGCTGTAAATCTGTTGCATATGGTGCTCAATGAATCAATTGTTTTACCTGTGGAGTGAGGGCTCCTCTGCTAAACTTTATTGAAAATTGGTTCTAGCAAATGTGTCCCAAAGTGTGAAAGCATATAAAATGAAATACAAATTCTATTCTTCCCTTTTTTAGTAGAAGATATTCAGCCGTGACGTATCCAAGTTGTCTACATTTCATTTCATTCCGGTAAAAATATACACTGATGGGCTTCAAACAAATGTTAGCATAACTTTCTTTGCTCATCACTGAAGTTTAGCAATATGAGCGGTGAGCCCTAGACCATCTTTTGGTGGGGTCCCTGTTAAATTGCCTTAGGTCCCATAATAAAACTCAGTTGAAGACAAGAAACAGTGTTTAGTAAAGCACTGACCCATCTATTTGTCGAGATGCAGAGAATAAGCATACAATGTTAAAACCACATTTGAATTGTAACAAACAAATTCACTCCACTGCATTCCAGACACGTGTCCAACTGCGGCGTTTTATGTCGCCAACTGAGATTTAGGGAGTGTCCCAGCGTAATGAAGCAAAAACTTATGTGCAAACTGTGTATTCCTTGTTCCATGGTACATTAATTTTTTGTTGGAAACTACACCGTTTATACTTATCCCAGCCAATATTTAGCTTCAATTATAAGGGTAGGTGGGTATTGCCCTCGTACAATTACGTGAAATCAATTTTCAGTTCATGAAGTAGCTCAGTAATTGGCGCTCAGTCATACTTTTCCCTCTAACTTATGCACCGATTTGTGAACATTACTGTGTATGCCAAAAACTTTTTCTGAAAGCGGTTAGACTGTTAATACATCACTAGGAGAAAACCATTATCTAACAATATCAGACATTTTAGATATCAGCATGGGAACAAACCCGCATGCAGCGTGGTTTCGCATCAACTGACAAACAACAATAACCTGCTTGTTTAAAATGTCGTCAAAGAAATCCAGTATTGCTTCTCAGCTGCATTATATAGCCAACAACTGGATAATCTTCACTTCAATGATATCTTTTCAAGGATCACTGTACGAGTGGCAGGATCCGACCGGCCATTTTTACTTCCAACATTGTGATCTTAAATGTGTGGATTTGCAGGAATGACAAATATTGGCAAGTTAGAATTCAAGCATACTCCAAAAAAGTATACCAATAGATTGGAGAATCAAATGTTTCAATCATCTCCTACATATTTTAGTTTGTTTCTATAACCATGCCGGCATCTAGCAGGGAGCTTTCCAGGATTAAAGGTGTTCGCCCAATAAACATGAGTGTTGTTGTCAAGTAGCTTGGGTGTCGATTGACAGTTCCGTTTCCACCCGGTGCAGGAGCAATATCGCTTCGTTCCCATCCCACACGGGAGGGGGGGTGGCAGGGTAGCCTGGGCGAGTTTATTCATCAAGCGATTTTTCCGGTCGTATGAATAAATGATCTTCAACACTGGACGACGGTAGGGGTTTGGAACCATCGAACAATTACCCTGTCGCCAGATATCAACATCGTTAGCCATTAACACCAGCCGCGAGCTCCCCAATGTTTATCATCGCATCTAAATAGCCAAGCCACGTTACTGCTACAAAAAGGGGACATGGGTACGGCATGTATTTAACCCCTCACGCTAGGGAAGAAACGTGCCGCCCAGTAATCCTGCTCTGCGTTGATTGCTCTTATCGAGTTTTTGCTTTTAACGTAATGACCACACTTGCTTGTTAAATCATGTTAGTACGGATGGTGGGGGCTGAAATGTGGTGGGGGAAATGGTGGGGGGTATAGGTTATTGACCAATACAAGCGTTATGCCAATTCTTAGAAACCAGTATGAAGAATGGGGTGTTGATTAGATGGCTGTAAATGTAGGTACTGTGGGTGGCGTAGTGATGCAAAGTTTTGCACACAAAAACTACATAGACCTTAGGTGTACGTGGGACGGGGGGGTTGGAGTGGGAATACATCTAACCGGGATTCACGAGGTAAGGTTTTTCACCATTGGTGGGTGGGGATTAGTTTAATGGAATACATTTGCTTGGCTGCCAATGAACCAGTCCGTTTGTTTTATTGTTTCGATTCGAATTGGGTAGTGTGCTTTCTAGTTTGGGTATTTAAATGGCTTGACCCCAGTTCTTCCTGACAGTACCGAAGGGACTTGTTGCAAATCCAGAATGAATATTTCCTTTATACCTCGTTTATTCAAATGTTCGTCCATTTAAAACCTACGTCATTATTATCTCTGAAATCACCATTATCAAGAAACAGAATGGTAATTTGTGTGTCTTAATGTCTAGGGTTTTTCGGACTGAGCTTGTATGCTTGTTCATAGTCTTTATAAGAATCGTAATGCCTTGGACAGCTTCTTTTAAAGTAACTATCTCGTGGATGTTCCTTCAGCGCCTTTGTTAATTCTTTAGGGCTATATAGATCTTCTCACTTCACCATTGTCTCTTTCTTCAACCCAGAAACTATCCGTATTGTGTAGTGGTAGTTTTACAGACAACAGTTCGTCCTTGAAGAGATTCTGTGGGTTTCTGTAAATAAACTGGGTATATTCCTGAACTGCCCAGACTGCTCAGTAGACTACCTTACTTCTTTTTGGTAAACATAAATGTTAGTGTATCTGAAAGGTTATGCAGGATGGTTCTTGCCCTGCAGTACAAAGCCATATGACTGCTTGGCTTTAAATTCTATCAGTATTGCCTTCAGTTCCATTATTCACTTGCGAGTTTAACTAACACTAACTTATCATAATCGCTTACTCATTATTTTTATCACTAAAAGTCAAAAATTTAAAATATTATTGAGATTCACATTGGTATGAAAAGTGAATCCTTTTTTTTCCCCCCCACCTTGTTTCAAAATGCACCGACATTACTCTAGGCTCTACAAATGTTTCGTAATGTTTTTAATTTCGGAAATTTTAACTTATGTCTATAATTGATTCGCATTTTGCCGAAGCTATCAAGAAATGACGGCAATTTACTCCATTTGGCAAAATTGTAAAAGAATGGTTAAAGCCTCCACAAACTTAACTAAACAGTAAGTTGCGTAATTTTGTGTAACAGTTAACCAGTCCATACGTGGTTTTTAATGATACTAGCAACTATGCGTAAATATTAGAATACAAGAATGTGTGCTTTGGTACTTATAATCATATGTTATTTCCTAAATATTGGATTTGATGCTATACACATTTAATAGCTTATGTACGCCCCTGATAATTAATCAATTACAAAAGGACAAAAATCAATCCGGCACCTGCCTCCACTACAGACAAACAACAGAGTTCAAATACTAAAATGTATGGAAGTAAGACACCCCCCCACCAGTCGGCTCCTACGAAACTCAAAAATCAACCGACTCAACTGAAGAAATCATTCTCAACTCCCTAAAGAAAAAGCATTATATTCACTTGGAATATTATAATTACAACCAACATGAACACGCTAACGTCCCGTAAGCAGTAGCTAAAATAATATAAAATAATCAAGGGGAAAACTGACACTTAACAATAAATTTCAAGAGTAACCTCAAGATACAAAGGTTGAGAAAGCTTACTGACTACATACAATCCCTACATTGCCGAAAATATATTTATTTAAAGGCAATGAACATTTTGTGGACCGAGGAGTGAAAAATTTAATTATCACTCAAGGTCAGGATAACGGTATAACTGCCGAAGAGATAGGGAGGATATTCTTGATGATAAAATGTACCCAAGTTCGTATCCAGAATTCCTCAGTGGTTGTTAAGTTGTGTGGACAATAACTAGGCATACTTATTTCAACTATTTTACTGTCACACCGTCAACATGAGGTAGTCAATGAAAAGTCTTACAGGATCCTTTAAATACAGTTTATACCTTGTAAATAAACCAAACAAAGTCCAATTTGCATGCAATATCGTTTACAAATCCATATAAAAAATTGGTGTCTCTGATGGGTTATTTAAAGAGGCTATTTTCTCCCTGTAAGCCTATCCAAGTTGGGGTAAGGTATTTTGACATATTCCTGTTCGTTTGCTTCTTAGATTATTGTGTATGATAATAACCGTTGATAACAACGTTAAAATATCTCCCAACGAAAAAAAGTAGGGATAAAATTGATGCGTAAGTTTTACTCGAGTACATGATCGCCCAGGCCGCGGGTCACACCACACGCCATGGAAAATTAATTTGCTAGAACGTGTAAAGCAAGAACTTTTACCCTTCGAAAAAAAGGGTATGGAGAACGGAGATCAAAAGAAGAGTAAAAAAAAATATGACTATGAACATGTGCGTGAAAACTAGGCAAGGCCTAGAGAGAGAGACACAATTGGTGGGGGAAAGGGAGGAGAAAAATATTTAACGTTCGCCAAGTATTAGACACAAGGTAAAGAAAATTCGACAAAAGGGACCTTAGCTGTTATACGCAACAGTCATTTCTTAGGACGCTATTTGCGATAAACTTTAGGTCCGTTTAATAATATTTGAATTCAAGCGGCAAACGCAGTTTACAGGAAGGATTACTAGAACATAATTCCAAAAAAATAAATAACCTTGAAAAAGTAACTATTCTTAATAATGATAAAGTTAGGAATATAAAACCTAGATGGCCGTGCATTGACCCATCTTGAGCAGTGATGCAATTCAATATGCTTTCATTTATACCGGACGGATAGATATATAAGAAAGATATTGACAAAAGGACTGATGTTGTTCATGAATCAGCGAGCAGGTCTGCAAATTGGAAACAAAATATTGTCACTAATTTTAAAAAGTAATACGTGCCCTTGAGAGACCGCAAAGTGCTAAAATCTAAGTTTTTGTATGCTTGAGAGAGGGGAAGTTGTAGCGGTACAGAGGGTGGTCTATAAATAACTTTACAGGCATTATTGTGTCAAGTGGGAGGGCAGAGAGTTGGGTGCAAAAAATACAGTTAGTGTTTTGGTTTTGGTGGAAACCGCAAAGTAAGAGACGGACGGAACCAAACAGAAACATTTTAGAACATATACTTGGACCTGGAGGCTATGGACTGAATTGACTTTTTTTGAAAAATGAGGCTTTGAATTTCAAATAAGTAAAGCGCTGATTGGCACATCAAGATGTACATATTATTCGGCGGCTCCAGGGACGCGCATCAAGGGCCCATTTCTGCATAATAAGTTGTCTAGTAGGATACACAGGTAATTAATTAATGGTGACTATTTCCCCAATCATAATATGAAAGATTTAGAGGTAACGCCCAATAATAACAGCCAGCAGCTCAGCTGAGTTTTGCTATCTCTAATCTTCATGTGTTCTATATTCAAAATACCCTGAACTGTGGGATTTTTATATTGGCACCAATGTTAGGTTGCTCAAATGATGGTGTTTGAAATTATACCAGAAGGGATCCGTGCTGTAAATTAGTTTTAGCAGAGGCCGCTTTAATTTTGCCCCCAAGCACGAGAGGTGGGGCCACCAGACTATAATATTTGCCCCTCAAGCACGAGAGGCGGGGACCACTACATTCCGAGTCACCAGATTCCATCTCCAGAACTACACACATAACCAGATAAGTGAAGCGTCTTGGTCTGCTGGAGAGTCTCCAACTTCGTTTTTTTTTAACAACCACTAACTAACTTTCCCATCATTAAATGACAATGTTCTTCAGCCCATATACAGGAGGGAATGGATGGCCACTCATCCCACAGCACCATCCATTCATCATTCACCCAGCAAAATTAAAATAAACAGTAGTAATATTAAATAGTATTGTGAAATACATATGTACACACCTTTCATTTAATATGCCATATGTCATCTCATTTCATTCCTAATTTCCAAAACCTTTCATATGTTTTCTGACCAAACTAACACCATGGTTCAGAACAAATAAACTTAAAGAAAATATTAATATCAAAAATATTACACAGCTTGAGTTTAGTTCAGTTGTTTGTAACATTTTATTAATACTATTAGACTTGTTTTAAATATATAATGTGTGTGTATGTACACTACCACCACACATTACATATTATTACCCCTAGAATCTTAACGTATAGCCACATTCATTAGTAAAAAAGATAGGTGTGAGGTCGTAGTGGTAGCAAGAAAAGGGCCTTCTGTCAATTCACAGCTACTTTTATCTCAGGAGCCTTCACAGCTGACCTCATACTTCACATTAAATAATATCAAAATCATAAAATACCATCAAAACCACTACAGATATATCCGACTCAGGAGTAAATGACTGTTGAGCCTCTACCTTTTTAATGATTTGCGATAATTTGAACTTTAAAGAGCAACGTTTCATTCCTTATAAAGTTCACCTCGTTATGTGTACATTTAGGCATATTTCTGGCCTAACTAGGTTTTTATTTCTGAAAAATGAAACAAGGTCACTCGAAGCTGTACTTACTGATAATTAGGAATTTCCAACATTAAAAACAAACCATCTGCTTTACAGAGTTGACATCTTAATAACTTCAAGACCAGCAGTTTATACGTCCATTACAACCTGGCTACTGTTTATCAACTGATTTCGGATATCGAAATTAGCCTTAGCATAGTGGTGGCTCGCTTTTACCACCCTTCTGGTTGGAGAGTCTAATATTTCTTTATTTATTTTATTTGATCTCACATGCCTACCGACGGAGTGTCTTGGCTATTCCGATTTACGTCATCGGTTGCTGTAGCAACTCCCGCCAAAAAATTAGCGTTGAGTCGCTATTTAAACTAGTTTCAGTCTCAATCTGATAACTGCGTATCTCGAACCTATTTCAGTAAAACCTCGTAACTATTCTTCCTAATCTAACTGATAACTAATAGCACGAATAATGCTATGGTATCAGTAGTAGCCCTCCGGTGACACATTATAAATGAACAAAAACAAAAATAAAATCCTTCTTGACACCAATCAGATTAAAGTAGTCTATAATAGATAGATAGATAGATAGATAGATAGATAGATAGATAGATAGATAGATAGATAGATAGATAGATAGATAGATAGATAGATAGATAGATAGATAGATAGATAGATAGATAGATAATAAGATTGATTGATTGATTGATTGATAGATAGGTAGATAGATAGATAGATAGATAGATAGATAGATAGATAGATAGATAGATAGATAGATAGATAGATAGATAGATAGATAGATAGATAGATAGATCAGTCTGGTTTGAATTTTTCAGGGGAGTTTAATAAGGTAAGTTTATATGTTTAAGGGAAAGAATTACGCAAAAATTAAAATATAAACTCAAAAGTGGTTTATTACTTATTTTAATCAGTAATATTTTAAAATCGCTTTTTTTTCTTTTTGCTGCTTACATTTATGTAGCTTGTGAGACAAATTTCATATTTTAAGTACGGTACTCTTATTGGCGTCTATTATTTTTTTACAGAATACATTTTACAAGAGCAGGTTGGGTATTGAATGATTTTTTTATATTTGCATATGTAACTTTTAATGGATATTTATAAGTAACATTGTATTCGTCGTACAACAAAACATCGCAGATAACTGAAACAGACTGCAATATCTTGTGAAAAGAAGATGGTCTTTTTCAGTTTTCACTGCGACTCATGAGAGCAATTTAAAAAATGCGCCTTATGCGAGCATTTGAAAAATATGAGACTCATGCAAATATTTTTAAAAAAAAAAAAAATATCGCAGATAGCTGAAACAGACTGCAATATCTTTTGAAAAGAAGATGGTCTTTTTCATTTTTCACTGCGACTCATGCGAGTTTTAAAAAATGCGCCTCATGAGAGCATTTGAAAAAATGCGACTCATGCGAGCATTTGAAAAAAAAATGCGACTCAAGCGAGCATTAAAACAAACAAACAAACACATCGCAGTATGGTACCACACACATTTCACGGGAGTCCAGCGAACAAGACACCAACGTCCTTCTCAACACGCCACTATTCGAGAAAAGATCGCATTTATCGTCAACATGACCCGAAATAAACCACACGCCAAAAAGAGGAAGGTTTACACCAGCCCACCAGCGCAGAACAGCCAGGGGAATAACAAAGACACAAGCAACAAAGACAGACAGCCAGAGAGCAAGACTGCCCCAAGTACTCGGGCCGGGATCGATCCTTCTCCAACTCTTGACCCGACTGAGAGCCTGAGTGGCCCGACTCCTTGCGAGGCAGAGGAGAGGGCAGATGCAAACGGTTCTGACCTTGATGATAAAGACCCAGAACGCGAAGAAATATTGAGAGCGTTACGACAGCTGGAGCAGACGACGGAAAGATTAGAGAAAAGAAAACAGGAGCTTAGAACCACGTTGCCACCACCACACGTACCCGACTCGTCAGCAGAAACCCTGTCTACCACAAAAAAGCGGCACCAAACACCGTTGACACCACCACACGATGCCGAGATGACAGCCGACCCACCTGCAAGCACTATGAAAGAAGTGATAGAGACAGCTCCTAGCACAGACAGGTACAAGAGGAAGATATCGCAGAGACCATTATAGATGCACTTCGAAGAATTGACGACGGAGACGAGTCCCTTAGGCTCTCTCTTCAAGAAGCGATAGTATAGTAGCCCCAGGAGTGCTGGACATCAAAACCACTGAGAAGCAAGCTACCATTCCTGGTCCTGAGGAAACAACAGCTGACAACTCAAGGGCCCAGACGCAAGATATGACACCTTATAACAAAGAACAGGAACAAGATTCGAACCAAGACTGTAGAAGGAAACAAAGACCAAACACTAAAACGACAAATAACACAGAAACGATACGGGAGAGGATCGTAAAGATCACCCAGACGTCAGGAAGTGAGGCCTCACTCAGGGCCCTACCGGACAACAAAGTAATCAACATCCTCGATATGATAACTGGAAGGAGAGGTATCGCCAAAGTAGGGAGGCACGAAAAGGGAGTCGTGCTTTCGCTCAACAACACAGACAAAACAACAGCGCTGATGATCGAACTGGAATCCGACCCAAAAGAAATCCAGTTGCCGCAACAAATAAAAGTGGTGGTGGAAAAATACAAGTCAACAAAGAAGCTAGTCATAAGAGGGGTGGATACCAGATGTCCCGCAAGCGAGGTCCACAGACACCTTCAAACTGAAAACGCAGATGTAAAAATCATGCAGGTCGAAAGGCTAAAAACCTGGGACAAGAAAGAAACCAATCTGATGATAGTAACGGTTGAAGGATCGACACGACCCGAGAGACTGACGCTCCAAACAACAACCAAAAAAGACAGAAGCCTATATCCCTCCGGTGATGCAGTGCTCAAACGCTAACGGAGCTGAAAGGAAAGAGAAAATGCAGAAATACTCAAAAGAATCGAGACAGAACGAAGAGCCATGAGGACATTACACCAAACAACACGCGAGAAACTAACAGACGAACAACTAAACGAGAAGAAGAAATCATCGAGAAACTCTAGAAAGACTAACTCCCAGCAATCATAGAAAAAGCTCTATTACAGATACATTGAAAAGAAGAAGACACAAGAAGCAGAAAACGAGGAGGGCAAAAACTCACAATAGCAAACAAGCCAGATAGTGGAGAGTCATCAAATGAACAACCCATCAACACGCCACGACACCAAACGAACGGACAAGCAAACAAAGAGGTACCTACTGACAGGCAGCTAGTGGTCCTTTTTTAGTACCAGTCCCTTTTCAGTACGACTAACAACTGGCTTTGCACCGAAGAAACTAAATGCACAATAAACCCCAATTATTAAACCAATTTTCCAGGTTGAACTGGGTATAACAGCAACAAGATTAGACAAAACAACGAACGTGAACGAAACGCCAAGAATGTAGTAAATGTTACACCAAAAGTCCCCCACCAGCCGCTAAACAACAACCATAAGTAAAATACAAAACCAAAACAAGCCACCCAGAGAGAGAAGCCGACCCATCTTCAAATACTAAGGAGATGGAAGAAACAGCTCTACAACAAAGAACATGTACATGTCACAAGAGTAAGACCAGAAGGACAGAACAGCCAACAACACCATCCCAGCTAGGCTTGGCGGATGAGGAGGACAATAACAATCAGAACTTAATGAAATTAGAACCCAAAGATAGATCAATATTATCGAAGCACTACGGCAGAATCTTCCTGAATACAGAGACTTTGTATCCTTAGTCCCATAGTCTCTACAATTAACAAGAAGCATTATTAGAAGTAAGCACCTGGCTTTACAATAGCAGATATAGGGATACCTGGGGACTCAACGGAGAACTAATTAAAGTTTTCCCACGGTGATCAGGAATAGTCCTGTCCCACAGACCAACAAACACAAACTTGAGAACGGAAGTCGGAGCGTGCCAACTTCGCAAGCCAAGAACATGCCTTAATCTCACGAGACACTACAGGAGAGGATCATTCAGATCATTCAGAATTCTGAGGTGAGTAGCCATCGCTCAGGCACCTACCAACATAAAATGGATCTGTATCCTCGAAGGCCAATAACGGACAGAACGAGGGAGCATAATTAGAGTTACAAGACGACATAAAAGGAATTATATATAGCTCTAAATAACACCGAGAAAACAAGCGACCAAACTGATGGTCGAACTAGAGTCCGGACACAAAGAAATTTTTACGCTGCCCCCACCAGATTAAAGTCTACTGTAAAGATCTACAAGAAAACCAAAGAGATAGTTGTAAGAGGGATACGACAACAATTGGTCTACACATAGAGTTCCGCAGCACCCCTGCAAACAGAAAACAAGAATGGTCAAAATAACACAGAGTTAAAACTGAAGACATGGGGACAAGAAGGACACAAACCTAGTTATCTACCTATCAAGGTACTTATTCAAGAACAAGTTCAACTAAACCAAGACAAAGAATTCGAAAAAACAGAAGAGCACATCCCCTCCAGTTATTGCAGCTATGCTCATAACTGCCACAATTTTTTAATCGTATACACTAAGGAAAACCTGCAAGAAAGAGACAGTTTTGACGGTAATTAGTGCTATAAGGTCACACTTACAATTAAAATGTCGTCACGCAAAAGTGGGATACCAAACTCTAAAGTGCTCCAACTCCGAACAAACCTGCCAAACTATCTCGGGAACCACGGCCATATTGGAAGAATATGTAACCGAAAAACGTCTTCTTCAGAGAAGCAAGATACATTGAGTTATCCCGCTTCAGGATGAGCACTGCTAAACAGGGAACTATCACACAAAACTCGACAACTATTAAAACACAGATGTGCGAGACATAAAACAAAAACTCAAAGTTGAGAAGAACAGGCAGCACAACGGTCAAGACACAGACACCAAACATGAGACGAAACAATAGGTAGACCTTATAGTGTCCGCCCATACAATGTTAGACAGACATGGAAATCCATTCAGCACCAAATAGAAATTCGACATCACCAAACTCCGCAGAGCTAAAAGAGGAGAACTAAGAAAGTCCTCAACAGAAACTATAAAACAGAGAGAAGGATGCATCGAGATATCGTAACAAAAGCAATCAAAAGGAAAGAGATAGAAGCAAAGAAATCAAAGACAAAATAATTACAGAAACCCTGGAGGAACTCCTACCAAAATATAATAAGAAGAACAGTCATAAACCACATACTGCCGAACAAGATAACAAACGAGAAGGAACCAACACAGGCACTAGCCGTTCTCTTTTATGGACCAATCTTTTTCAGGCTAGGAACTTGTTGCTGCAATCGAAGAGGTTAACACTAAATATAACCCCAAATATAACCGTTTTTGGTTAACAGGGTATTACGGCAAAATAATAGACGTAAAGAATAAAAAAAATATAATGCTTACCAATTCCGTTACAGTTGACGGTTGAGAAGATGTGCACATTATGTTAAATAACTCAGGATAATTACAACGTGTATGACCTGCTTTGGTACTGTCTAAAATCACGATAATTTATCCTACCAAAATTGCGATCAACACTTAGATGATGTACGGGCGAAAATTAGCACAGATATGGTATTGCCGAAGCCACGGAGTAAACCTTCTCTGACTTGAGAAGGCCTAACAATCATATTTTGGGTTGTGCGGTTGGACGTATGTGGCGAAAGTATTGTTTCCATAACGTTCACGTTTGTAGACTTTACGCTCATGTAAGAAAGAAAAGAAAAAGAAGTGTTAACTGACGACATGACTTTGTCACGAAGCAATAAGTCCATGAGGTCTTCATATGGTGTGTTCAGTTTTTGTTAGTTTTAATAATCCAACAACGTGAAGATCGGTAAAGACGTATAATTTCCGCTTTATAACTCCAGAATAAATCTTTCCCATCTCCGGCAAATGAGAGACTTAAAGCTCAGAACTATAACCGTCTTTCATCACGTTGTTAAATTGTTTTAACCAAGACAGCCCTGACAGATAACATAGTTATTCTTGTCAGGTCCCCCTTCCCAAACATACTTACGGCTGTCATAGCCTCACCTGAAAGTAGTTCCATAAGTCGTGCACAATATTACGACTTATCTATCTTATGAGACTCGCATATGCGGTCAAATCTATTCAGGTAGAAGAAGACATCGTCGGAGCTAGGTTTCAAATGAAGTAATCTGATCTTATAGGAAATAGTATTTGTCCTATGAGATAAGTTGTTTGAGTGTCCGTAACATTTTGTGTATTAGCACTATTCCCTACCTTCATTTCTCAGCTCCATAGATAACACCTTTTGCTCGTGTAGTCACTAAGGTTTTCTTC
>JAMPIV010020345.1:0-27992 GCA_024509875.1 Oreohelix idahoensis
GTAAAAAGAGTCAGTAATGGCACCTGACTAAAACACCTAGAGGAAGAGATGTTCAAACACAATCTTAACAGTTGAGGAGAAACATACAGAATGTAATAAACAGATAAACCAGGCGTGGCCTATACAAATTTAGCTACAGTTGACAAGAAACGCTTGGTAGAACTTCCAAACCAATCTTTAATGAGCAAGTCCTATACAATTTCCGTTACGAGCGAATGCGAGAAAAGGGGCATTGACAGGAAGAAATAGAGTATTTTTGTTGAAGGGACTGAAGGAGGAATTTATTATCGCACATTGAATCATCTTTAACGTTCCTAGAATGTCCGCGTTATGTTCTGAGAACAAACCCGTTGCTGGGGAACACCCAGAACTGTTGGCATAGATTACAGGAAACATGAAGTGCTGTTTCACAGAAGGATCAAGAGTGAGGATTCCATTACCAGACACATCAATAAGCAGTTTATTTGTGTGGTGTGCCAGACTGCTACACAACGGCAAAACTACTCCTATCAAACGTGTGGATCATCTAGTAAAGGCTATTACCAGATGCCACAGTTGCGCAGCCCTGACATGATCGAGGCACCTCTTATCAATGCATTTTAGAAGCTACTTCTGGAATGAGGACATTATGAAACTACAATAATCGCTACCGATTTCGGGACCAGAAAAAAGAGCTCCAGAGTCGTGTTTTCCAAGGATGATGCCGTAACAACTTGTCTGTGATCCACCAGAATAATCACCTGGCATGTTCCACGAAATTCATCATGGATTGATGGACTATTCTCGTCGCCCCACCGAGTGACATTATTTGCGAAAGAACCAACATCATGAAGCTCTAGGAATTTTTTTTTATGTAGTATTGTCGTTAATGAAGATTTCGGGAGGGAACTTAACTGCTAGGCCAACAAAAGTTGTTTGTATATGGATGCAAAGAGGGTTTGGAATTATTCATTGGGTGAACACACTGTAATCATCAAGGGTTTAATATGACCCCTGATCCTAAGAATTTGTAAAAAACTGCATCTAGATGAGCACACTAGGCACAATACAAACAAAAAAAAAAGGAACGTGCGATATCATAAATTTAGTTGTCGTTATGCGAGATTTATTTTATCAGAAATACATCAAAAATTTATAACGCTATTTGTGCTCCTCTGACCTGATCTACTCGCGCAAAGGGAACTGACCCGATAATAAAATATCATATTCGGATTTCTGCACCAATTGTTTGTAGCAACTATCAGCATTCCCAAATGAGTTAAAAAAAGGAAAAAATCTCATCTAGCCAAGGCCTATATCTCAAACTCCATTGGCCTACTAATTTGACACAGGAACTTTTGTCTTCTTTAAGTAACTAGATTTATTGCAATATTAGTAATGTAGGACTCGGAAGGGGCTTTGTTGCATACGATCATCCATGTTCACCTGATTGGGAGACTAGGGGAACCTGAAACCAGGTCGCTTATGCAAGCCGCAAATTGAATAGGAGCGGAAAACAAGGATACTCCACAAGCGAAAAGATGGAATTATTAGCATTATTTCTGGGCAATAAAGAAGTTTCAAATCTATCAATGTCTATGGTAGGGACTTTGTAATGGTGGAGACGGATCCCATCAGCAATCTTGTGTTTCTTTGTCTCAGGAGACTTAAGCACTTGAGAATCAGCCTGATTGCTGTTTTCGTTGTCGTTCAGGCTAAGCATGTTCAAACGCATCCATTGTGCTTTAGTGTGGTCTTTGTTGCTTCAACCTTATCAATTTAGTATCCAATATATCCCAGGCAAATTGAATGTCGGTGCAGATTTCCTCAGTCGGGCGACACCCTGTAGATTGATCAAAATTAGTGAGAGTCTAGTAGTGGGCAGACGTGTGAGGAGTAAAAATTTTACCTAATGTGTGTATCGCTGGTTGTTGGAACCTTGCCAAGAGAGGCATAGTTTGTTTTCCAAGATAGATGGGGGAGATGTGTAGTGAATACAAGGACAGAGATACTCAACGGTATAAAATACCCTCCAAAGATATACATGTTTACAATTAAGATTAAAAAATATATTGCGTAGGCTGCTAGAATAGTACATGATAACCGCCTAGTGCCGCTCGGGTCATCATCCTCCATAATAAATTGATGACTTGCTAGACTAGGGAGGGGAATTCGGAAGCTCCGGATCAAAAAGGAAAAAAAATTCAAGACTGGGAGAAAGTCCTAAGAGAGACGCAATTACTCTTTTCTCCATAATAAAAGAATGATGACTGGCGAAAGGCTAAGGTAAGACGCAATTTGGGGGGAAACGGAGAAAGTAGGAAAAGTCACGTTTTTCCCTAAGTTAGACATAAAAAGTGAAGCAAACTCGACAGAAGGGACACTCTTAGATTATGTTTACGCCTCGCCCCAGTCATTTATTGGATCGCGGACGCTGTTTGCGAATACCGAAGCTTATTTGATCCCTTTGAATGTCAGCGGAGCGATAATTAAAACGCAGATGTTCAGGAATATTACAAAACGATTTTAAAAGTAAAACTTTTCTTTCTAATATTATATGAGTTAGGCGATATAAAAAGTAATTCTGGGCTCCGTGATGGCCCCTAGAAATTATGAGCTAATAATGCAACTAAGATTGGGGGTTCCTCTTAATTAATTTTACAAACGGGATAGAGATAATATTGAAGATGGTAATGACAACAAGGACATGTGTTGAGTAGTTCACACATCATCGACAGACTGTGTGAATCAAAAAGT
Source organism: Oreohelix idahoensis (assembly GCA_024509875.1). Lineage (NCBI taxonomy): Eukaryota > Metazoa > Mollusca > Gastropoda > Stylommatophora > Oreohelicidae > Oreohelix > Oreohelix idahoensis. Next base: position 2,737 of record JAMPIV010020345.1, read on the forward strand.
TTGTCGCAAAAATTTGGCACACCCAAAAAAACACGACGCTTGGGAAAACGCAGGTGTTCAAATACGTGTTACTCCTAGTATGGAGGAAGAGGGATATTTTGTAGGAAGGAACTGCCTGTTCTAAAAAATATAACTTTTTAACGTACCAAACAAAATTTTTGGAGGGGTGGGCCTCCGAGAGAAAGCTGGGTTGTTACAAATAACCAAGCCATCAATTTTTTTTAGAGAGAAACACAAGTAGAGAGTCGGACATGATTCAGACTAACAGATAATGATCAAACATCCATACATCTTGCACTGAAGCATTGACTTGAACTGATAATAGGACACTTTAGTGTGATTATGTAAATTTTGAAATTCAAATATAATTCCTAGCGCATTTGTGATTATTGGCCACAGACAAATCATATCATTATGCGCTAGCAGTTACGCGACGCGAAAGTGGGAGGGCCTCAGTTTCTTCAATAGTTGTTTCAGATGGATAGACAAACAGATTTTAAAGTGTTGGTGCAGTGTGATTCCACATTATGAAAGAAGGCAGCCGTGCAGAATAGTGTTAATAAATTTAGGGACACCGCCATATACTATAGCCAAGAGCACTCAGATCTGTTAGTACGTTTATGCTTCCACAATTCTGTTGTTAAACTTTATTTCAACATTCATAATCTGCGTAAGAGATTGGAAATTATTTCTTTCCTTAAATATTTTAGTGTAATATCTGATTATGTTCATGTGTTTGAAGTGATTAATTTGATACGTTGCCATAGATATCGAAATCTAGCCTTACAAACAAGTAGGGATTTGCTCTAGACCCCCCGCCCTAGTCAGGGTCTAGGGACCAACAATGTACATAAACTCCAGCAAGGATTATGCAAGACAGATCAAGTGTTGAGAATAATGATACATATTACCTATCCTCTTTTAGGGCCGAAAACTAATAAATATTTTTCAGAATCTATAGTCTGGGAGTATCTATCTGATGTAAAACCACCATGGTAAATGTGCTGTTTGGTCAGAGAGATCTGACCTGTCTGTATGATGTGGTTGTTGTGTCACTGTTGTGTCCAGACGTGGGTAGAGAATAGATTTTGACACATGGCCCATACTTTGATTGCAGAGCTGGGAGTTTCTGTCGTCAACAAAGCAGTGTCTATTCAGTTGGTGACTTTACTCGAGTGTATCTGTGCAGTATTTGTGACAGAGACCACCATTATTGCCCGCCAGCACGGAGAGGTGGGACCACCTGATTTCAGCACCAGAGCGACAACTACCAGATGAGTGAGCCTCTGGTCTGCTGGACTTTCACCAACGCCCTTTAGTTACTAAGAACCCCATAAAGATTCCCATCATTTTCTGGACACTGTGTAGTCAATATAGACAGGTGTGATGAGGCCACCCCAACAGCACAAACAGTACTATCCTCCCAAGTAGATGAATACTAGAACATTTTAATAAAACTAACTAGTATAGTACATATATATGTACACTATTGCATTTATGATATAATATTCCATGCATTTCTTTTCATAATCTCTAAATCCTTTTAAGTTCTGGTCAACCTAAAAAATTGACACAGAACAAAATAAATGTAATATACTTATATCAAAAAAATTTTACACACGTGAGTTAGTTCAGTGTATTTTAACATTTATTAATATTATTAGTCTTGTTAATATCTGTGGGTATATTTATAATCCATTACACCACACTACATATCATAACCCTAGACACTTTACGTAGCCACATTCATTAAAAAAAATTAAGTGTGAGGTCGTAGTGGTAGCAAGAAAGGCCTTCTGACAATTCACCACTACATTTTATCTCAGGAGCCTTCACAGCTGGCCTCATACAATTTACATTTAGTAATAACACCATCATACAATACCAACAAACACCACTACACTGGTCAAGACCGCACTCGACCTCCAGGTGGTGGTCCTGGAAACAGTCTGCAGCAGTGCAGTCTGGCTGAGCGAGTGTGGATCGCAATGGGAAGGCAAACCCGGTCCTAAAAAATGTTGTGCAGAAGTCGGATGTGTCGACCGAAAGGTGCAGATATCACAGCTTAGGTGTAAACAGACACAACGCAACCACCGTCCTTTTCAGGACGAACGAGGAAGAAGAAGAACCACTAGTTCAAACCACCAAGAAAATATCTCATGTATCAAATATTTTCAATTAATTAACTATAAATGTTATATTATTATTATCATCTATTTATATTATAATAATATTAATGCTATTAACGAAGAACATATATAAATATTAATTAGATTTTCCAACACGATTTTCACAACAAAATTAGATTTACCAACATTAAAAATGATTTTAAAACTGAATAAACATCACAGAAGTGACGAAGTATACTGAACTGAGAATATAGGTCAAAGCACACAAAAATTCTAAGAAATGTTCACAAACACGGACTCTTATAAATGACATCACAGTTTTACGTGTAGAAAATGAAAGATAGTAAGATTAGGCTTAATGGACATTTGACAAACCTAGACAACAATTAATTAAAATGAAACTTAGGACAATAATAATACGTTTATATACGCAACTTCACGACTAAACAGATAATTGTTAACTAAATTAGATCACGAACAAAGTATGCCACGAACTCTGTCAATGGATTTTTCGTAGGTCGAAAATTGTCAACTGCCCTATAGAACGATTTGAAATCTTCTCACCGTCCGTGGAGGTATATGAAAAGAAATCAAATTCCCGCCAACCGCCCGCTTATGTGAACAAAATCAATATATATACATACATATTAGAACATGTAACATATAAATAATCATTTAGATAGCCTAGACATGCCTGTATAAGCAATGGACTACACTTGCCTCAGGGCCTAAACATGTACTTATCTTTAGTGATCAATTCTGATTATTTGTACAGTGCTGGCATGCACCAACATCAAAGCATAGATGTCTGGAATGATCATGGTAGGCGTTGCCAAACTTGTTTCACTTGATTATTTGTAGATCTTGCCGTCTTTGGAAGCTGAATTCACTTGTAGCTTGTAACGGCCAAGTCATTTTGTTCTGGCAAGGTCATGACATCATCCTGATATCACGTACGCATGTGCCTTGATTAATGAACTTTTTTCAAGTAATGTTAATTGTAAGGAATATCTATAAAATGTTCTTGATAGTGGAATTTCGCCTTGTAACAACGTCTGTTATTTCTTTATGAAAATACTTTCAAACAACCACACTGGCCGCCATTGTTAAAAGCGTGAGTTCTTCAATTGTTACTAGGTGTTATTCCGTTGTGTTATAGGCATTATTGTCCGGAGAGTGGACGGTGTCTTCATATTAATTTCGTTGCTGTTTTTTCCTTCTGTTTACAATCAAGAGCTCTTCACTGAAGGAAGAGTGCTTATAGATGTTGAATTGTGAATTGTGGAATAGATTAATCAATCCAATTATAATAAGTTGAAAACTCCCTTTTGTTTAAGAGTCCAACACGGAACAGTACATTTATTATGACATACAAAGTAGTTGAATTCATTGCATCAATAGTTATAACATCTTCTGCACAGTCCATGATTGTCTTATATATATAACTTGCTCTGTCGTCAAGATGTCTGACTGTTTACACGCGATGCCATAGGTCAGTCATCCGGTAACGAACAGCCGTAGGTTTGGCGAAGATAACAATTCTAATAATCATTAATTTATACTCCCTTTTATTACTGGTTCAGGAAAAACTTCATCATTGAAAGAATACTCCATTATCGTAGTCATAACACAAGATAGCTGACCTCGTAGCCTATCTTCCAAAAGGACCTCAGCGCAATTCAACACATACTGGGAGTAATCAAAAATACGTCCGACTTGGACAAAGTTCAGAGTCTGAAGGGTACAAATATAACGTTGTCAAGTGGCACTATACCAACGTACCACGTCATCATAATCCTTGACAACTATACAAATTTGCGTTCACTAAAATATCGTGAAGCGCAAAACATCTTATATTTACTACATTCCGATACACTAACGCGCAACTTTAAAGTGCTCACAACTGTAGCAGACGACATCATTAAACGTGTCGTAACAGGGGCCCATCTCCGTTTATAGGCAAACGGTCACTCAGATCACTGCCCTCCTCCGTCTGAGTAAAGTGCTGGTCGGATGGGGCTCCAGGGCTGGTTAGAAACATGTGTTCGCTCGATTTGCTGTCTTCTGCCCTATGAAGAGTGCGCTGGTCTTTGACATATGTCATACAGTTCTTGTCAGTACGTCCCTCTCCTGAAGGAGCTAATACCATCGGGGGCCAAATTCCCGACAACAAAGAAGGTATTTCCAAAATCAGAGGCGTCACCACTGTTTGGCCATTAGGCGGAACAGGGCTGACAGGCGAATACGCCTCTGCAAATAACATACCACTGTCTTTAGAGGCCTCTAACTTCTCCTTAGCACGACAGCGCTGTTTGAGCTCGCTCAGGGCTCCGTGAATTAGGGGTTCTCCCTTTCCACTTATCTGGCCTGAAGTAGGCACCCTTGCATCAGCAAGGATCGGTGCACTTGGGGTTCCCAAAACTAAATGGGGGACCTGTTAAGTCAAGTTTTATTAGGAGGAGATAAGTGTTAAAAGACTTGTATGTACAGGTCGGATTTTGTACACGCTAGTTAACACGCTCTGCGTGATGATGATGATTTTTTAGTTGGGAGCTTTATACTCAGTAATTTTTGAACACAGCTCTTTTGACTAGCTGTTAGTTTGTTTCTTAAAAAAAAATAGGATTAAAAAAAAAAGAGTGATCGAATGTTCGGCGATATAGGTTGGAGCTGAGCTGAGTTCTCACGCAGTAGTTCGCATGAGTAATTTTTACTGAGCTGTGATTGAGCAGCTGATTTTTGAGAGAGTACTTTGCTGGCAGAGCTGGGAAATGGACGTTTTACCATTTTCGCTAGTGTGTACCAGCATATTTTTTTGTAAAGGGGAGAATTTTGATATTGAAGCGATCTTTTGAGGCCATGAAGTATTTCGGCCGCGATTATTATTATTGATGAGGATTTTGTGTAAACCTGAATTCCTAATGGATGGTTACAAGGATTTTTTCTATGAAATGAGAGTTACTACAAGCTGCTTTGTTATGCAGCCTATTTTTCCCCATGGATGTATTTACTAGATGCTTCATGAGTTGCTGTGACTGTAACTATTTTCGTCTACATATTTAAGGTGCTGCGAGTTGCTAGAAGCTGATTTGTTGTGCATCTTATTTTTTCCATGGATTTACTTACCTGATGCTACATGATTTGCTATGAACTGTGTTTCTACATGACTTGTTGTGATATGTTACCATGATTTGATGTGTCCTGTCGTACCATGATGTCTACGTGACTGTATAGTCATTAAACAGTGTATAACGGTACGGTACGTGGGAGTTTCAACATTTCCTGACTCCTGTGTTTGCTATGGTGTGTGTGATTGCAATTGATGTAATCTAGTACTACATGACATTCACGTATGTTGACATCCACACACCTGTCGGCCATCCGTAAGCCCGACATAAGCTGATTGCCATCATCAGCGTAATAATATTTATATTCTTCTTGAACCACCCACCACATCTTCAACAGTGGTGGACATACTGACTTGTTATTGTCAGTCCTTGATGCACCACACCACCCACCAGAAACAGCCCATAACCATCAACATTAACATGACATGGCCTAATGGATATGAACGCAGTTTCATAATCCAGATATACCAGGTTCGAAACCTGCTGCGGGTGGTTTGGTAGCAGATCACTTTGTGTGGATTTTTAACAATGGTATAAGCGCCGTACCGTTCAGAAAGCAATGGCAAACTACTGAATGAAAAAAAATGCCTAGAAAAATCACAAACAGCCAATAAAAGCTGGGGTTGATTGCCACGTCCTGTAAAGGATAAGCAACTAACTTTTATATATACCACAAAGTTTACTTTAACAGTGGTGGTTTCCAGTGATTCGGGGAATCATATCAACAGCAGGAGTTACTATACAAGTTCAACATGTCAAGTCAAGGTTTGCAGAGTTTCCAGTTCTTGTTCAATGTACAAGTTTCCAGTAGATGTCATACAGTATCAAGAACCTGAGAATGAAAAGTGACGAGTTCCAGTACCTTTCAACGGTGGATTTTCCTTTCTTTGGACTGTGTGATATTTCATGTACATCATTGTTGCTGTTATGGAGGCCGGGATTTTTTTCTTTTGCAAGATAAGTGGTTGTTTGTAGTGTAAACTGTGCCACTGTATGTTTAATTGAGCCTTCCTCAGTACTTACGCTATTAGATCCTTGTTTTCTATGTTATATGTTACATATTTATGTGGGAGGTTGGAGTGGTGAATTATGAAGGGAACATCCCAGTTTACCCAGGGCCTTCATAATCGTTCTTTAGGATTTAGATTGCAAGTTTCAATTGAGCGATAATTCCGGTTCAAGGCTAAAAACCTTGCCGAGGCTCAGATCGCTAATTGTCTCTTACGACAATAAGTGTTTAGGTGTGACGAAACGTCTCAGTGTTGTCATTATTTCCCCCTGTACCTTAGTTTTTTGATTAATTTGTTTGTGAGTGTCTTCCTCCTCTTACTATCTTTGATTTATATACAAATTTTTCGTTTATACACTGTGCTGTCGTTTGTCTTGTCGTTCTATTCGCAGCTGTCATTGCAAGCTTTGCAATATTTTTTCTTTATTTCTGCTTTCTTACTTTAGTTGATTCCTGCGAACATGGTCATTTGTGCTTTATATCTTGCCTTTGTCACTCTTGTTTGTATTGTCTATTTTGTCATGCACTGTCAATATTATAAGGCATAATATATATAGGTAATTAATTACATTATTAATAGTTAAAGGTAATTGTACAAGCTCTTAAGCAAAGACTTGTCACCCACTGAGTTGGGATAAAGTGAGGTTCTTCAGAAATATATTTACATAAGTTATCTATTCCATATAATTAGACATAATGTCTAGTTTCGATTATTTCATTAAACAAGGGAAAGCCCTTGGTATGACTACTGAGAAGTCAGAAGAATTCGCACGTGTGGAATATGACAAGGCTCAGAAGTTTGAGGAGAGAAAACTTCAACAGGAAATTGAAAAAATGCAGGCCGAAGAGAGGAAATTTCAGAGAGAGGCTGAAGATAGAAAAACTCAACAGCAAATGGAAGAGAAGAAAATGCAAATGTAAATGGAGGCTGAAAAACAGAAATTACAGGCTGAAGAGAGAAAAATTCAACAGCAAATGCAAATGGAGGCCGAAAAACAGAAATTAGAGGCTGAAGATAGAAAAATTCAACAGCAAATGCAAATGGAAGAGAGAAAACTTCAGATGCAAGCTGAAGAAAACATTAGACTCCACGAGCAAACGTTGTTAGCTATGGAGCTGGAGAAAATAAAGGTAGTGAATGTGATTAATACACAGAGTGAGACAAGCAATAAAACAACTTCTAATAAGGCAAGTAATCATTCTTATAGACCCAGATTGCCTAAATTGATCCTACCTCTGATGATATCTCATTTTATCTAAATAGATTTGAACTTTCATGTGAATCTAACTGCTTTACAGGCCAGAGAATTGTTGCAAACTGTAATGGATAGCAACAAAAAGGAGGAAGATAGAGTCTGAAATTACTAAATCTATATGTAGAGAAGTAAAGGAAGGTTCAACCTGTAATTCTTTTAGATTTGTGCCACACCAGGTGTTCATGCTAATCTACACCATTAGACTGTCTCAGAGCTCTACAGACTGATGATGTCCTTCAGCTTTTGTGTCAGTCAATAAATGAATATGCATCATATAAATAATCCCCATAAAATGAGACCTGTTTACTCAAACTGGACACCAATTACTGTGTATGAGTTTGTAAAATGTTTAGCAATTCTTATTGCAATGGGAATTGATATTCGTACACGCATCAAACACTACTGGTCGAGAAAAGAAATATTTTATACTTCATTTTATCACACAATGTTCAAGCGTGACCAGTTTGAAAGCATTTTTCATATAATGCTGCATGCAGATAATAAGGCAAAAATAGAGCCCTTTATGAATTTTATCCTTCAAAAATTTAGTGATGCTGTTATCCGTTTGAAAATCTTTCACTTGACGAAACCGGCCGTTGGCAGTACAATTCAAGCTAACCAAATAAATATCATATTAAAGTTTTTGGTCTGTGTGATTCCACAACTGGTTACGTCATCAATTTACTTACATATTTTGGAAAGAAGACATCCTATGTTCCAGAGGCAGATCTTTATGGAGGCATGGCAGTGAAGGTTTTTTAGACACTACTGGCACCACTTGGAAAAGGTCACCAAGTATTTGCTGACAGGTATTATACAACCCATCAGCTTATATCCTATTTACTGAGTCAGAAAACCTATTTTATAGGTACTCTGAACATTAACAGGAAAAACTTCTCCCATGCAGTGAAGACACTGAGACTTCAACACCTAGAAACAAAGTCATACCTGGATGAAAACAACTCAATTCTTATCACTGGATGGAAGGATAAAAAGGCTTAAAAAACCTGTTCTTGCATCATCAAAAGCCTCAACAGGAGATATTACTGTGCTTGGTAGAAGAAACCAGACCAGAACAAAACCTAAAGTTGTGCAGGATTATAATTATTCAATGAATGGATGTGACCGTGTTGACCAAATATTCAATGAATGGATGTGACTGTGTTGACCAATTATTCAATGAATGGATGTGACCGTGTTGACCAGATTTTGACATATTACTGTAATTTCAACTGTAAAACATACAAATGGTGGAAAAAACTGTTTCACTGGCTCATGGAGATATGCCGGAGTAATGCCTTTGTTCTTTATAGTCTGACAAGACAGGAGAAATCAAAGCATAGTATGTTAGATTTCAAGATGGCACTTGTCAATGAACTGGCATCAACAGCAGCTACTTTGATGCCGGAGGATATACATAAAGGAACTTCTTTGCTGTTGCCTGGCAGACTCAGAATTTCAAATTATGTAGCCAAACTTCAAGGAGCTCAGCACCTTATCATGTGGTCTGGCAGCCAGAGGAAATGCATACATTGCAAAAAATCAAGAAGTTCTTTTGTATGCAAAGGATGTGCTGCTATTCCTCCACTTTGTGCAAAGTTCTGCTTCGAACAATACCACAGCTATAATAATTAATTAATTTTACCCATAGCCACTTCTTGCAATGTTCTGTAAGTTATTACTGGAAAATTTAGTGCCATTCCTGTGTCTGTGGTTATGTTTTCTTTGGCACTGATGATTAGGATGTGAGTTCTGGATTTTAACAAAATTTTAATGGAATTTCTTCATTGCACATTCGTTACTAACATGTTAACAAACTGTGTGATTAACACAACTTTTTTACTTTTTCTGTGTTTCTAAATGGATTACCTGCATAAAGAGAGCAGTGAAACTGTATTGTAATAACAAATTATATTACAAGCCTTAGGTAAGTGGAATATTATTGTTCAAAATTTCATATCTTTTTTCCATGTATATACGAGGGACGGTCAAAAAGTAATGCCTCGTAATTTTTAATTTCATTCAATAGGCAAGAAAACAGATAAAATTTACATTGAAATGTAACCCCACGTCTGAACTTCAAAAATGTATTTCTCAATGTAGTCTCCGTTATTTGTTACAGTTTTTGTCCATCTTCTAACAAGGGCATGTATCCCCGCACGGTAAAAATTTGTGTCCTTTTTCCTAAACCACTGGCGTACGAAGCTTTTAAGGTTCTCGGTGTCCTCAAAGTGATGTCCGCGAAGATCTTCTTTCAGTGGTCCAAACAGATGGAAGTCAGAAGGTGCAAGATCGGGACTGTAAGGGGGATGTGGTAATAATGTCCAGCCAATTTCTGCAATCACATCAATGGTGCGTTTAGCGGTGTGTGGCGTGGCATTATCGTGCAACAGTAGTGCAGTTCTCTGATCTTTTAATGGGTAAAGTCGCCGAAGACGACCTCTAAGCTTCTTCAAAGGTCTTTAATGATGTTCTGGACACTGCCTTTACTAATGGACAACATGGAAGAAAGCTCATCCAGTGTTACCCGACGGTCACCACGAATGACGCCATCAACTCGATGAATATTGTGTGGAGTCACTGCGGTAGACGGACGGCCAGTCCGCTTTGCGTCAGCTATTGAGGATTGACCTACTTCAGCTTCGTCACAACGATGTACCCAACGTCGGACAGTGCTAACATCCACTATTGAATCTCCATAAACATTCTTCAAACGATCGTGGATGCGAATTGGGGTCTCGCCTTCAGCATTGAGGAATTCTATGACATAACGTTGTTTTAACCGAACGTCTTTGGCAGCCATTTTTAAACTGTTACAGTGGTGCCACCTGTTACTGAAACAGGTTGGTAATGCTATACAGTGCAGAAGAGTGTTTGAGGAATCTTGCTAAATTTACAAATTGCACACCGATGCAGTATTTACATACATAAAAAATAGGAGGCATTACTTTTTGACCTTCCCTCGTATTATCTGTCATAACATGAACATAACATAAAATTAGCTAGAAAAGTATATAGATTCATATTGTCCATCCAATGTATACTGAAGCACATTAAAAACGCACCACTATTATATATACTGATGCCGAGAAGCTGGAAAAAAGGGTGTGGGAATGGATTTTCCCTGTGTTTGTCATGAGGTAGAAAGCGAATGGCTGCTGGAATGGAAAGTGCATGATTCAACCCACGGGTTTGTGTACAGACTACATGAAATCAATGAAAGTTTCACATGCAACACGATTCCCAACAGCTATGACCCTGAAATGTGTACGCGTTGTGGCAGTATACTCGGTATAAAAAGGCCGTTGAGACAAAACACCCAGTACATGTGCTTGAAATGCCACGACTATCTGAAAACGACCGCCAACGAGCCATTGGTATGTTGGAGACCAGAATGAGCTAGCGGGCCATTGCCAGAAGGATGAATTGCCACCACAGCACTATTGTACGTCTCAATGAATGTTACGGAACCACTGGCAGTGCCCGGGATAGACTTCGGAGTGGCCAACCACGAGTTACTACCCCTGCGCAAGATCGTCATATTGTGCTGAGTCACCTAAGGAATCGTTCTCTCCTGGCAAGTCAAACAGCAAGAGCAAAAGTGGGTAGACTAGGGCAAGTCTCTCGATTGACAGTCATACGACGACTCAGAGATACAGGCCTTACTGCAAGACGACCTTATGTTGGGCCAAACTTGACTCACAGACATCGTCAGCAGCGCCTGCAATGGGCAGAGCAACATGTCAGATGGACTAGACTGCAGTGGAATGCTGTCCTATTCACAGACGAGAGCAGATTCAACATATCCTTTGCTGATGGACGTATGCGGATTTGGTGACGGTGTGGAGAGCGCTTTGCAGATTGCTGTATTCGTCAGCACAACCGATTTGGAGGTGGCAGTATTCACATTTGGGGAGGATTCAGTTTTCACCATAGCTTGCCTCTTTACGTCTTCCATGGAAATGTTAATGCTGTGACATATCGAGATGAGGTTCTGGATGCATTGGTTGCTCCTGCGTTCACAAATTATCCAGACTTGCAGCTTCTCCAGCAGGATAACGCACGTGCACACACCGCATGCTTTACGCAGCAATATCTACAGCAGCAGAACATTGTGACGATTGATTGGCCTGCCCTATCACCAGACATGTCCCCTATAGAACATCTGTGGGACGAGCTTGGACGCAGAGTCTACAGGCAAGGTTCTCCAACTAATCTGCAACAGCTTGAAGCTGCTCTTACACGTGAATGGGACTTGATTCCCCGGAATTTCCTTCAGAGATTTGTGCGTTCCATGCGGAGCCGCTGCCAAGCTTGTTTGCAAGCACACGGTGGACATACCAGATACTGAGGATAGTGTGAATGAATTTTTTTATTGGTTGTATTTTTGGTTTTCTCCCTTGCCTGCACAGAATGCAATGAATTTCATAACAATCAAATGTACAAATTAATGACCAGCATGGGATTCATAGGAAAATGAATGAAGATTCCAAATATGTAAACACTTATATTTAAATTTCCCACTCTGTTCTTGGATTATACAGGTGGTGCGTTTTTAATGTGCTTCAGTATACTTTAATTTGATATATAATATGTTATACTTAATTCATGATTAGACACACACTGTCTGTAAAAGTAAATTATGTATATGTACATTTTTGGGGCTTAAAAATAATTCCGTCCAGAGCTGAAAATAATTATGTACTGTATCAGTTAAACTCATAGTGTATGCCTGGCATGTGAATGATACAACTCAGTATGAGATCTCTAGTTTGTTCAGCAAATGATTCACAGCAGGCAGAAATTGTTGCTATCTCTTGTTACAACAGTTCATTGGCCACTTAAGATTTCATTTTTTTGCTGGGAATAGATTTAAAAAAAACTAAAACTTACTTGTCAAATGGCAGCTATTGCATACATGCCACATGCTATGGTTTACCCATATTCTGTACAAGGTGTTTGTGTTTTCAGATGTGTACACCCTGTACATAATTTCTGTACAGGTTTTGTAACCCATATCCCTTTTTACTGTGTCTCAGAATTCTTCTATAAGGTCCTATTGAACACAGGATTTCTCAGTCTGTTAGTGATAATTAAGCGCATAAATAGACTAAATGATGACACCATCACATTATTTTTACAATGTAAACAAAACTCAGACATTTATTGTTTGGGTTTTAAAATAAGTGAAGACCTGCTTTAAAAGGCAAAGTCCCCGTGCCTCATCCTTCATATTCTAATTCTACACTAATTTATCTTTACTGTGATGTAAAATATGTGTGTCTTTGTTGTATAAAAACAATACAATATATGATTTAATTTAAAAGCTTCACGCGGCCTCTAATGTCCTATTTCTTTCCAAATGTCTATAATGTTTTTATGGTTCGCTGGATGGTCTGTAAAACATTAACAAAATATCACAGAAAGCTGACACTTGTAAGTAATATTCATGTATGGATAAGGGATATTTTAAAAGACCCTAGAGCACTCTGGATAATATTTCAGTCTATTGCATGGGTTGGTAAATACATTTTTGATAGACTAAAATTATTTTTTCTTGAAAGTGGTCTATATTATTACTCATAACTGATTACTATATGTAGAATATCACTAAACGTCCTTCATATACTAACTCTACATTCATTTATCTTTACTGTGATGTATAATATGTGTGTCTTTGTTGTATAATAACAATACAATGTATGATTTAATTTAAAAGCTTCACGCGGCCTCTAATGTCCTTTTTCTTTCCAAATGTCTATAATGTTTATATGGTTCACTGGATGGTCTGTAAAACATTAACAAAATATCACAGGAAGCTGACACTTGTAAATAATATTCATATATGGATTAGTAATATTTTATAAGATGCTGGAGCTCTCTGGATAATATTTCAGTGTTTATGCATGGGTTGGTGAGTACATTTTTCATTCACTAAAATGAGTCTTTTCTTGACAGTGGTCTATATTATGACTCATAACTGAATACTATATGTAGAATATCACTAAAAATCTTTCATATTCTAATTCTACATTCATTTATCTTTACTGTGATGTATAATATGTGTGTCTTTGTTGTGTAATAACTCAGTAACTTTAGAATTTATAAAGGTACTGCTTTAAGGTACAAAAATAATTCTGGCAAAACTGATGAAAAAATTCCGGCCTGCAAGAGTTAAAATAAGTGAAGACCTGCTTTAAAAGGCAAAGTCCCCGTGCCTCATTTATATTGCAGCCCACTGTAATTGAAAATATTTTTACACGAATTAACTCTTTTGATGTTTTTTTCAGTCTTTGTACAGGGTTTTGGATTTTGTGTACAGGTTTTTCATCGAGGTGTGGCATATATGAGCTATTGGTTATTGTTTTAATATTAGTTCAATGTATATCCAGTATATCTACCTCACGGTAGAAGGGGAACAACTAAGTAGGTAAGTATATCCAGTGGATACACAGGACATAAACATTTAAAAATAGGAAGTAACTTCTCAATTACCCTGTAGTATAACGGTGAAAGAAACTGCTCATGTTACAACCACAAGATCTTCAACAGGGACAAGACGGATAAAAGCTGTTGAGAAAGTTAGAACTAATATAAATGCAGTTGCTGTGTGCAGTCTATCCAATCATTTTACTCTACGTTCAGGGCAACACTGACTGGTGTCATAAATCTTTTTTTTTTGACTCGAATATAAGTCAGGGATACGTTATTTAAGGTCCAAAAAGTTGTTGTTGTTGTTTTGAAGAGGTGATGGGTGGAGAGCAGCACTTAACAGCTGACCGTTATTGCCTCTTCTCGTTCCATCTTGGTCTACCCGTTCAACCTTAAAGTTGGTTATAAGTGGGGTATTTAGTGTTATTTTATTTACTAATTTTGTATTCATTTAAAATAGCTATTGTTATTTGCAGTTGCTGATTTTAATTAATATTAGTATTTGTCCATTTTATTTTCTCTTTTGTATTGTTTATAGATATCTATTGTCCTTTACACTTGGTTTTAATTTGTATTAGCATTTATTCTTTTTGAGTTGTTGTTTTTTTTTTTTTTAAACGTTGTCTTTCCTTATCCTATGAATAATTAGTAAGTTTTTTTCCCGTTGTTTTTGTTTGTTTTAAAAAAAAATGATTTGCTAGTTCCTGTTGCTTAATTTCTATGAAGTACTAACCTTATATCAGGGTTTATAGCAAATTTCTTCAAGCATTTTCCAGGCTTTTTCCAGGTCCAGCACGTGATTTTCAAGGATGGGAAACTCTAATATTATCCTCATCTAATTTTCTCAGATATAATTATCACTTTGCTGACCAGCAATCTGGAGCATTACCGTCTACCATTACCAAGGGTGTTTGCAAATTTCTTTAAAAAGAACTTTTTTTTTTTTTAAATTCATAAAAGATTGAAAAACAGACATCTTTTCCCAGTTTTTAGTGAATTTGTTCAACGTCGGCGCAATAAAATGTTAGTGACATGGATGGTGATGAATAAAATAAGCTTGCTTGACATATTGATTTAACGATTAACCACGTATATCAACATAAAAGGCTAATAAAATTGAATAAAATGCGGAAAAAAAACTATTTTTCGTGTTTGTCTTTTTTGAATGTATTCTGCGCCTGTGGCATCTGACAATGAGCGTTTGTAAATGTTTGAGTAGTTAAGTACCTCTAATTGGAGTCTGAGCTGCTTTTTTCATTAACTGGGGTTGAAGTTGTAGCTGTAGGCTCTGCCATAGTCTTTGTCTGGATCGTTGATAATCCTTGACTGTGTGGTATAACTTGAAGCAGGGTATCAGGCATAGAGGTACATTGCAATCTGGGCAGTACATGCAAGTCTGGCTTCTGTTCCCTGCAGCCTTACACACTTCACAGTCTGGTTTGTACCTCGCCCTTTCATATTTATCAATGAAGTGGTGCTCAGTAAGTCGTGTTGTTGTGACCTGTGGTTTTGAAGGTGTCACACTGCGTCGAAGAATAACAGGTTCAATAAGAGCCACACTGACATCCTGATCTTTGCTTTGATCTTTTTTTTTTTTTTTTTTTTGTAGAGTTGGCAGTGTTGTAGGTTATGGCATTGACCAAGGCAGTTTCAACTAAGAAATGATATAAAAATAGGATCTGTGTGGGTAGGGGTAGCTTGCACCTAGTTGGCTGAAGTGGTCGACACCTCCCATACTTTTGCTGTATTTTTCTGCAAGCACTGGCTTCTGAATTGTTCTGCCCTAAAGAATTTGTCTTTCTAACTGTCTTGTTTATATTATCATTAGAGTGAACAGTAGATATAAGGTTAAATCTTTTCGTATCATGCCAGGTGACTGTCGGCATGCCTTATCTTCTGTCGCACAAAACACAGGATGATTAGTCTTTTTCAATTTGAGTTCTTTTTTCTTCAGTGCTACAGGAAAATGCTTCCTATTTTCAGCTACTGTTCCAAATGCACCAATCTGAATTTCAGGTCTTGAGATAAAGCTGAAGGCTGAATAAAAACTACCACAGAAGAGAATATGTCCCTTGTTGCGTATGAAATTTGAATTAAAACTATGGTGACTTTTCACTAAAAAAGAGTCCAAATAATCTCAGCTGAGAGTTTCTTCCTTGGTCACAAATGATGTCACATCTGTAGGTCTCCTAGTAGTGTTAGACGTTTTTGACGTGTCCGAGGGAGTAGTGTTAGATGGTTTTCATGTTTCTGAGGGAAAAACTGCTACTTGAGGTTGTGTTCTTTTCTGTTTAAAAAAACAAAAACAAAAACGGAATACACAAATAACTTATGAGTAGACCTAAGCTATGTATATTTACCAAGTCAAAGTTCTAAACGCATGAATAATATAGTCAAACAATATTTAACTAGAACAAAAGTTAATATACGGTATAGTAATTGGGAGGCACAACGGGCTGATCACCCGTTTGCCAGTCACTTCGATTACGGAAACAACAGCAAATGGGTTGATTTGCCGTTGCCCTAAAGACGCCATTAGGCGTGATGGGAAATAATGGCAAAGAAAACCTATCTGCTGTTGCCCTAAGACGCCACTAGGCGTAATGGCCACTGACTGCTTTGACGGTCGGTGGCTAAGGACGGAAGAAGAAGAGAAGAATTGGGAGGGTGAAGGTATGATGATATCCTTATAATACTTATGATAAGTGAAAATCTATTAAATATCTAACTGGAAACATCAGACCTTTACACACATACACCCCCTCCCCATCTTTACTATTTTTGTTTGATTTTTTTGTTGGGGTTTGTTTTGTTTTATCGTTTCTGTTTGTTTCGATTTAAAAAAAAAATTTTAATTATTTTTTAAATTTTTAATAACTTGGTAAATGGTAATTTTCATTTATCTTAATTACAGCGATTTGACAGATGTGATGACACTTTCATGAATCGGCGGTTATTCATGTTATCTGGAATTGAAAACATGTAGGCCTAGGCATATCCTAATTATATCCCTGCAGAGGAGAACGGGATATGTTTCTTCATCATAAATATAATAAAAAAAGCATTCAAAATATATTTATTTCCAAAAAATGTGGTGAAATGAACAGTGGGACATGGTCTGATAACAGGGTAGGCTATAGGATATGGAATCGCCATCAATTTCTATTCCTGACCATCTTAAACTGTGTCAAACATATTCCAGTAAGCAGTTGTAAACCAAGAAATTGCATTCAAACACTGTAAATCCCACCCGCTGCAGACCCAAATAGAACAGTCCCAACTAAGATGGTTTGGCCATGTCTGCAGAATGGGAGAAGATTGGCTACCATGACAAGCATGGGAAACAGAGAGCCAGGGATCCAGACCCCCAGGACGACCCAGAGTCCGCTGGGAGGACAACATTGGACAATCTTTGAAGGACCGAGGACTAGAATGGAACCAGGCCAGGAAGAAGACAGCTGATAGAATAGTCTGGCGCTCTCTCTTCCAAACCCCTACACCTCACGGTAGATGGGGAACGACTAAGTAAGTAAGTAAGATAAATGAATTTATTAGCCTACTTACCCCAGTTGAAATGAACGATTTAACACAACTTGAATGCGTAGAGACAAGTTCTGGGGGTTTTTTTTTAATGTTTTGGCGAGGCGTGTCCCGTTCAACCTAGTCGGTTATATTAGGGTGCATGTCCAAATATAAAAGACCCTTAGGTCTGAGGTTATAAATCAATTTTTTCAGAGTAGCTTTCCAGTAACAACAACAGAGGCGAGAGCTAAAAATAAATCTGCATTCACATCATTAACACAAATCGCCGAAAACGCAAATCGCCGATAACACAAACTGCCGAAAACGTCTGGAAATGGATTTAGTGCGCAAAGGGAAGTAAAAATTCTCCGGTAACTGAAGTTTAAAGAAAAATACCCCCAATAACCAAAAATGGACAACTTTCGATATTTTTTCCAGGTCCGATGCGGGAAATTCAAGGCTCTTAGCAGTGGCGGTTCCAGGGGGTTGTCATTGGGGGTGCTGCACTGTTCATTCATTTCAAATACTATACATAATAGTCACAAATTGTGACCACCATGTGAAATATCAACCCAGACACAAATGATTAGTGTCTTATCTCATCTAAAATCTGTCAAGAAGTTCTGAAAAGTTATTTTAAAAGTTTACAGCAACTAGGAGTAATCATTGGCAGTCGTAGCAGCTTCCCGAGTCTCAAATCGGTTACACAGACTTGTATGCACTATTTCTCGTGTTTAAAATGTTCATTGTAACTTCCCTTTAATTAGAGATAATTTACACGAGCTGCGATCCGTTGCAGCTCATGATAAAAAATTCAAACCAATCGTAATTCGTCTCTAGCTGTGTGTATGACAAGCATTCGCTTATAAGAGGTCAAGGTCACTTGAGCTGAAATCGTTCGCAGCACATACGGTGTTAGATAATTTTTTTTTTTTTAATTTAACCCCTCCGGTGTAACCTCAATTATTTGGTCTGTCCGTATTATGTATTATAATGTAGTAGAGACAGCAGTATGCAGTCCTTTTCTTTGGGAGTGCTGCAGCTCTACAGCTCATTAAAGAAAGCCGCCACTTGCACTTAGCCATTTTTCCAGGCTTTTCAAGGACTGGAATTTTTTTCTCCGTTTTTCAAGGTTTTTCCAGGTCGCTACGAACCCTGTTATATGTTTTCCTTTGTTTTATGTATATATCTTTTAAGTATTGATTGGGCTTCTCCTGGGACATCTATACTTAAAACCTTATCACCTGTCACGTCTATATTGTGATTTCTATAGTAAAATTTTAATTCAAGCCATTGTTGTTCGTACTTTTTACAGTGGATCAGGTAGTGGTCTATGTCATTCTCTTCCTCACATTCTTGGCAGTGTGGTTCCTCTATCAAAAAGTATGCTGCACCGAGACGTTGACGCCACAGTTTTTTGTTTGATGGTATCTTTAGTTCTTCTCTGACCTGGCACGCCCTTGTTGGTTCTTTCAGCAGTTTGAACGCGTGTCTGCCTTTTCTCCTGTTCTTCCATGTTGTCTTCCATTCCTCATTTATAGTTATCTTCACTTGGCTCTTGATCTCTGACCTTCCCAGTCCTGCTCTTATATTGTTTTTACCTATTCTTCCATTCTTGGCATTCTGGTCTGCCAACTCGTTATCAGCTATACCTATGTGTGCTTGAACCCACACTAGCCTCACACTACATCATATGTTCCATAGTGATGTATTAATTGCTAGAAATTCTTCCTTTATGTCTGGCCGGCTGCATTTACCTGGATGTTCTAGTGCTTGTAGTGATGATAGTGAGTCTGTAAATATTGTAACAGCTTCTGGTGGGTTATCTTCGATTATTTCTAAACTGTTTAGAACTGCTACCATCTCTGCGGTAAAAATCGAAGCCCCTTCAGTTACAATGTAGCTCTTTTTAATTCCCCACTGTGATATTACGACTCCTGCGCCTAGTTGCCCACTATCACCCTTGGATCCAGTGTAGACGGCCAGACTTTGTTTTGTTAGTTGATCTATGAACTTTCTACTTATCATTTTGGCTTCCTTATCTTCTATGTTTTGTTTGATCTTTTCAGTAAGTGAATAGTCTATGATTGGTGTTTTTCGTTCCCAGGGTGGTATTTTGCTTCTATATTTATTACTATTTTTAATTGTGTTTGACAGTTCTTTGAACTGCGTTAGATCTTCTATAGTTCTCCACCCTGTTGGATATCTATCTTTATTTAAGGGGACGTCCCATACACTTGGTTGGTTTTTGATAAATGCTTTATGTGCTGGGTGGGTCACTTCTTGTGCTACTTTACTCAAATAATTTAATCTTAGTTCTTCCGTCTTAGACCAAGGGGTGGTATGCCAAGAGCTACTTCTAGCGCTTCTACTAGTGTTGATATAAATGCACCTGTAATGGTTCTCATGGCTGCATTTTGAATTTTGTCTAGTTTTGCTTTGTTAGAGGCTGCAGCTGAGTCATAGACTATGCTGGCATAATCCAGTTTCCCCCTGATGAAAGACTTGTAGAACATAAGCATTATTTGATTGCTGGCCCCCCATCCATTACCTTTTACTATCCTTAGTATATTTAGAAGTCCCCTACAGCTTTCTACTAAATTGTCTATATGTTTATTATAATTTAGTTATCTAAAGTTATGCCCAGAAATCTTGTTGTTAAGGATGTACATATTTTTTGACCTTTAATGGTTATATTGATTTTGTTTGTTTGTTTTTTTAAATTTCCTTTGCTGAATATCATTCCTACTGTTTTGTTTACATTGATTTGGAAGCCCCAACTTTCCATCCACTCTGAAACTTTGTCTATTTGTTTTTGAAGTTTTTGGTAAACATGGTCCAAGTTTTTTCCAGATCGACAAATGGCACAGTCATCTGCAAATTGTGATACTGCATTCTTAAATATTATAAATTACAGATAACGATAAAACCCTAAGAGTACAGTAATTATGTGGAAATAGATCTTTATCAAATATCACAGTTATGAACAAAGATTTGTAGAAAACATAGATAAGGAATAAAAATCTTAAAATTCTTCAGAAACTGAAGGAAAACAATCTCAATTTTTTACTTGGGGCAAACAGTCAATGGATATAACTGCAGAAATTCACAGTGCTGACTGCTTGACACATGACATCATCTGTATAAGACAAATGTGGGCTCTGCATTTCTGTTTCAAAGTCATGACTTGTTCATTCATTTTAAAAGTATTTATTATATATGGAAGTCTCAAAGGACAGGTTAAACTATCACAATTGGTATTTGTATGCTACAAAAAAGATGAGCTCAATAGTGGTAACAGTTACGCTGAAAAGAAACCCAATGCAAGTACGCTGTATTTATTTTTCCCAGCCAGGCTTCTGTGAGAAATTGTATCACAATTAAATAAAGTACCATTATGACATAAAAAATATTCAACTATCCCTTGACATATCATGAAAATTGCAATTAGCAATACTTCTTAAAACTACTGAATGACATTTTTAATGAAAATACATGCTAGATGATTTACTGATGATATGTTCATAAATTTATCAAAGATGACAGGCAACAATTAATGTGAAGCTCATCCATCTACTAGACTTACACAATGCATCACTAATTTTTTTAAGAAGAATAAAGAAAGGAACAAACCATGATAGAAATAAAAACCGCACATGAGCAATGTAGATGTGTTGAGAAAAAAGAGCCACACAATGGGATGTGAATCCAGCCCAATAAATTAAGCAAATCAAATAATTACTGGGAGCAGCAGAGATGTAGTTTGTCAGAGAAATGAATCACATGAACTAAAATAAAATGAAGAATGCTGAAGTATAGCTAATAACCAAAGACAATAAAGCATTAAGTTTATTAGACAGCGGTTCATCTGTGTGTGTATGTGTATATATATTACACATACATTTTCTGGACAATAAATGAACTGCAGTCCCCACTATAAATGTGTGGCTATTAAAAGTTTTCACACTTATTGGATATGAACAATTATTTTAGAAGATCCCTGAAGAGAAGAAAAAAGGTTGAGACACAATGAATTATGTATAGAGTTCAATAAACATATATTTTTCTTCTCAAAACAGCTTATGATAACTGGTTGTGCAAAAATTAAGTGTTTTTTATTTAAATAATTTTTGTACCAGTATTGTTCTAACATTAGTTAAAGGGGTTCTGCGACATAGTGATAATACTACTAAATAAAATTACAGCAAACAAGAGAACAGAATATTGCTGCATTATAAGCTTATATTCAAAATTTAATTTTTTTTTTTTAAACTGTCAAGAATAACAAGGGTTATAAAGTATACATCTAAATTTATTAGCACTATCATTCACCTTAGACGCCGAAAGAAAAACACCAGGAATGTGTATATTTCGATGGATTGTACCATGTTATGTTAAATTATAGAATAACAGATACACCAGAGTATCTAGTGGTGTAGATATTTTCCTATAACTGACCTCGAAACCCTCGAATTGGTCGATTGGATAGGAGGGTTGATCAGAGAGTTAAAAAGTCACTATCGTAAAACAAGCGATTGTTACCGAATCAGAACCAGGCTCGATAGTAAACATGACTCATTCTAATATCTTGGGGGCTAAGGAGATTTTCAAAATTGAATACTGGAATGTAAGAACTATGTATCAAGATGGAAAATTGGAAGAAGTAATTAAAGAAATGGATAATTATAAGTTGGACATATTGGGTGTCAGCGAGTGTAGATGGACGGGGAAGGGCATAAAATATTTTTCAGAAGAAAAAAAGCAAATTATATACTCTGGTAGTAATGATAATCGTCACACAGAGGGAGTAGCCATCTTAATGACACAGAAAGCAGCAGCATCGCTCATCAGCTGGGTACCTATTAATGAGAGGCTAATATTAGCTAGATTTCAGACAAGATTTTTCAAGCTCTCAATTGTACAATGTTATGCACCAACTAACGACGCTCTTGATACCACAAAAGATGACTTCTATGAAGCACTTCTAAGTACCATCAACACAATACCCAAGCATGACATAATAGCAGTCATGGGCGATCTTAACGCCAAAGTAGGTGACAACAACGATGGAGTACAAAGATATCTCGGTACTCATGGCATAGGCTGTATGAATCAAAATGGCGAAAGACTTCTAGAACTTTGTGAAATATCAAACCTCGTTGTGGCAGACACCATCTTTCCACATAAGAATATCCACAAGATAACATGGAATTCACCTGATGGCAGAACTAAGAACCAGATAGATCACTTCTGCATAAGCGCAAAATTTCGCTCATCAGTTCAAGACGTCAGAGGATACAGAGGTGCAGAGATCGGAAGCGATCATAACCTCTGCATAGCTAAACTGAGAATTAAACTGAAGAAGTTATACCAACCGAATAAAAATAGAAGAATAGATGTACACAGACTGCAATCAAATGATATAAAGGAGGAATATGTTGCAAGGTGGTTTGCTCTGAACAATGTTCCATGTGATATGAATAAAACAATTATAAATTTCTGGCCATTGTTTTTTCTTTGATATGTTAGTTTTTTTTATTCAGTGATAGTGCATCGTGCCTTCGATGGAAGATTAAGCGAATGCGGGGGTGGAAGATTCCGAACAATACTTGAACCTTGGAATACGATTGATTTGATAAGTCATTTCATTGAGTCCATACATTTAATTCACAGTTGTACACACAGGATGATCATTTCAAATAGGAGTAGAGCATAAGTCCATATAAG
Organism: Oreohelix idahoensis; assembly: GCA_024509875.1. Classification (NCBI taxonomy): domain Eukaryota; kingdom Metazoa; phylum Mollusca; class Gastropoda; order Stylommatophora; family Oreohelicidae; genus Oreohelix; species Oreohelix idahoensis. Next base: position 25,940 of record JAMPIV010020345.1, read on the forward strand.
TCATGCATAAATTAATCAATAACGTAGACTGCTGGTTTATGTGTTAATGTCCGTTTAAGGATACAATGCAGTATTGTCGTCAGAACATCACAGCTATATGCACGAGCAGATAGACATGGCTACCTGCCGACAGTGAGACTGCGAGTCTGAATATTTCATATGAATTTGACGATTATTCTCATCCTTCTGAGGATTCTAGTTAATTACTAACCTCCATAAATTTTCCTCTCATATAGAGTTCTAGGACTGACCCTGGTCCATCAAAAAATGCATATATATGGCTATATCATGCCATTGAATTGGAAGGTTAGAAAAACGCAGCTATTCAGCTTGGCGGTCAAGTAACAAAGGGTCGCGTTTCTTAGTTACCGACTGTGACCCAAACAACGCTATACACGTCATAATCGATCGTGTATGGAGCGTTCAATAATTGAAACATCTATCGCAATATATTAAATGCCTTAACCTTTACAATTGCACGTCCGCTAACCTTTAGCAGACGGCGTTAATATCATATACCGTAACAATTCCCTGTACACCGGGGGAAAAAAAATCGATAGATTTTTTTTCAAGATCTATCCGACTTAACAATTTTTTCAAAAAAATTTAACACAATTGTGACATATGGCCGACGATGTTCTGAGTAGAACCGTGTTGCGGTCATGTCAACTAACTATTTGTCATAGTCATCTAACATTAATCACATTATATATCAATATTATACATATTATTATATCAACTAAATAAAATGTCCAATGTTAATAGTGAATGATAGAATTAAATTAAAGTAAGGTCTGTCGTATTAGTATGTCATATAGGAATTAATTTGACTAATTAAAATTAAATTAATTAATTAAACTAAGAGTTAAATTATTAAGGTTCTAATGTAACGCGATGTTATGAGAGAAGAAAAGACAAAATAAGTGAGAAGAAATAGAAAGAAATTCGAATATAAGTTTAACTTAATTGTGTGTGTTAAGTGTTAGTGAATAATAACTATCTAATTTAACTAACTAAATAATGTATAGGTACATTTAAAAAAAAAATATTAATCTAATACTTGTGTGAGATTTATTTTCTCTTTTCATAATTTCTTCTTTTTATATTTCGTTCTCTTTTTTTTTTTTTTTTCCTTCATTTCATTTTTTTTCTCACATTTCATTTTATTGATAATAATTCAATTAAGAAGTTAAGTTAACTAATTAATTAGTATAGGATATGATGATCCATCCGTAGTCTTGATCCTGATGAATTCTTTTAGGCAAAAATGTTCAAACGTTTACGTTGGAAAGAAATGTCATTTATCCCAGCATCCAAGAATTAAGTGCACATAGGATAATAAGTTCGACTTGTCGTCAGATATTGTTCCATGATTGTTCAACGAATATTCATATATCGTGTATGGACGTTAGACGAAGTTCCAATGTCAACATGTATACCTTGATTGTCTTTTAGTTCAATTCTGTGATGCATATAGTGTTTATAAAGTTTAAATTGAAGGCAAGGTTAGTTCCCTTATAGTTGATATGTTTTAGGAATGTTAATGTTGATTATTCGTCGTCAATAGGATTACGTGACAACGCATCCGCCACAATGTTTTCAGTGCCAGGAATATGTTCAATGGAGAATTCAAATGGCTGTAGGATGATTGCATATCTGGCGAGTTTCTGGCTTTTATGGTTAGATCGACGCAAAGATGCTACAGCACGTTGGTCCGTCTGTATGGTGAAGGGAGCACCAAGTAAGAACTTTTCAAGTTTAGTTATTGCCCATATAACAGACAAAAGTTCCTTGTCCACTGTGGAATACTTTGTTTCTGCCGGCTTTAGCTTTCTTGAAATATATAAGGTAGGATGTAGAATGCCATCATGGTTCTGGAGCAGGCATGCACCAATGCCGTAGTTACTAGCATCTGTTCGTAAGAAAAAATCTTTTGGAAGCATCGGGAAGTCTTAAAATTGGTTCATGCGAGAACAAATTTATAATTTTGTTGAAAGTTTCATTGCATATACCAGTCCATGTCACCTTCACCGGCATGTCTTTTTTTAACAAT
>JAMPIV010020346.1:0-63366 GCA_024509875.1 Oreohelix idahoensis
CGAAACCCCGTACCTTCCGTACGACAACTCCGCCTAGCTATCAAGCGAATCACACTGACCCCACGGCCAGCTAGGCATCCCCAAAAAAAGATGCTTTACTGGCTATTTATCAGGAAGAAACACAAGATAACACCGGAAGTATACAGTGGGCAACTCAGCCCCTTAATGACGCAATCACTTCTGTTGTTCCACTATTAACAGTATGTGTCAGTCCAAACAAGACAAAGACCTTGATACTGGGTCCAGTAAATAGTAGAAGACTAAAGGACAATAGTATAGAACAGTGGGTAGGTTTCTGGTATTGTATGAACATAAATAACACATAAGGAAGGGAAACCCGAGGCCTGTAAACAGGAAATTAATATTAGACAAACATAAAGGTATGTTTTCAGGCACTCGTAAGAAATAAAGAAGTAGAACACTTGGACAACAGAAAAACAACAGACGTGAGTGGCTTACCCAGGGTTCGAACCCCGTACCTTCCGTACGACAACTCCGCCTAGCTATCAAGCGAATCACACTGACCCACGGCCAGCTAGGCATCCCCAAAAAAAGATGCTTTACTGGCTATTTATCAGTAAGAAACACAAGATAACACCGGAAGTATACAGTGGGCAACTCAGCCCCTTAATGACGCAATCACTTCTGTTGTTCCACTATTAACAGTATGTGTCAGTCCAAACAAGACAAAGACCTTGATACTGGGTCCAGTAAATAGTAGAAGACTAAAGGACAATAGTATAGAACAGTGGGTAGGTTTCTGGTATTTGTATGAACATAAATAACACATAAGGAAGGGGTCAGTGTGATTCGCTTGATAGCTAGGCGGAGTTGTCGTACGGAAGGTACGGGGTTCGAACCCTGGGTAAGCCACTCACGTCTGTTGTTTTTTCTGTTGTCCAAGTGTTCTACTTCTTTATTTCTTACGAGTGCCTGAAAACATACCTTTATGTTTGTCTAATATTAATTTACTGTTTACAGGCCTCGGGTTTACCTTCCTTATGTGTTATTTATGTTCATACAAATACCAGAAACCTACCCACTGTTCTATACTATTGTCCTTTAGTCTTCTACTATTTACTGGACCCAGTATCAAGGTCTTTGTCTCGTTTGGACTGACACATACTGTTAATAGTGGAACAACAGAAGTGATTGCGTCATTAAGGGGCTGAGTTGCCCACTGTATACTTCCGGTGTTATCTTATGTTTCTTACTGATAAATAGCCAGTAAAGCATCTTTTTTTGGGGATGCCTAGCTGGCCGTGGGGTCAGTGTGATTCGCTTGATAGCTAGGCGGAGTTGTCGTACGGAAGGTACGGGGTTCGAACCCTGGGTAAGCCACTCACGTCTGTTGTTTTTCTGTTGTCCAAGTGTTCTACTTCTTTATTTCTTACGAGTGCCTGAGAACATACCTTTATGTTTGTCTAATATTAATTTACTGTTTACAGGCCTCGGGTTTCCCTTCCTTATGTGTTATTTATGTTCATACAAATACCAGAAACCTACCCACTGTTCTATACTATTGTCCTTTAGTCTTCTACTATTTACTGGACCCAGTATCAAGGTCTTTGTCTTGTTTGGACTGACACATACTGTTAATAGTGGAACAACAGAAGTGATTGCGTCATTAAGGGGCTGAGTTGCCCACTGTATACTTCCGGTGTTATCTTGTGTTTCTTACTGATAAATAGCCAGTAAAGCATCTTTTTTTTGGGGATGCCTAGCTGGCCGTGGGGTCAGTGTGATTCGCTTGATAGCTAGGCGGAGTTGTCGTACGGAAGGTACGGGGTTCGAACCCTGGGTAAGCCACTCACGTCTGTTGTTTTTCTGTTGTCCAAGTGTTCTACTTCTTTATTTCTTACGAGTGCCTGAAAACATACCTTTATGTTTGTCTAATATTAATTTACTGTTTACAGGCCTCGGGTTTCCCTTCCTTATGTGTTATGAGATGTAAGTTCTTCAAGATTGATGAAGCAGAAGATATGTTATTAGGCCACAATAAAGCCTACATATAGTTGTGGTGTAGAATTGTGTTATTTGATAATAGCTGTAGGTTTTATTGTTGTGTTTCGCTATTCCTAAGCGATAATCGCGTGTGATATTTAAGTAGCCAAGATTAATACGCCAGCGCGCAGATAAGTGAGTGATTAGCCTAGTGCCTATAAAAAGAAATAACGATCGGCAAAGGCCGATTTGAAGATTCAGCCCACACGAGGAGAGCAAACGACGAAGCGCGCTGTGTACTCACACAGAAGGGGAACAAAGACATGATACGTGAGTTAATTTAAATTAGCGTTAGCACGAGTCTGTTTTAATGTTTAGTGATATAGATAGATGTTTTTCCAAAGGAAATGTCTTTTTAGGACATTATGATTTAGTCTTGAAATATAATTGAGTGAAAATAATGTCTGGATAGGTTTTATGAGACATGCTAGCCCAAATCACAGATGTGAGAGTTTTAAGAGCAATTATGTCAGTCATCAGACCGGGCAAAAAATTTAGTAGGAGAGTGTTTTATACATGAAACTGGACAGAAATGTTATCAGAAACTGCAATTTAGATAATATTAACTAGTTGGGAAGATGGCAACAGGGAGAGCCACGTGGTGATTGTATAAAAGCGGCGTGAGGGGTCTGCGGTAACACTCTTAGTTATCACTTAATGTTACGCAGTTTTATATTGTGTGAATTGAGACGGGGGTGGGAAGTAGATAAAGATAATGTTCCCCAGTAAAGGAAAGAGAGAGTTTTCTTGGTAAATGTTACGCCATGTGGCACGATGTGTATTTAGTCCCAGTTTGGCTTAAGTCGAGAATAATTATATTGTATTCTTTATGTAAGGGTAATGTGGCCGTGTACATAGTTGTTCCTTTGGAAACAGACTATATTCTTACAAGACAGAGGAAGCACAGACCACCCCATAATTTTATATTTTATGAGAAACAGAAAATAATAAATAGTGTCACATATTTAGGGTAGAGTCGCTTCTACACGCCATTTCTAATAATTGGGTGATTTCCCCTGACCAATCGGATAGCTCAGATTTACCCGGGGAAAGTGGAACAACGACGCCATTTGGCAGTAGAATGAAAGAGCGCAACTCAAGAGGTCGTATCTGGTCCAGCTCTACATATTTCTTAGTTTGAGAAAATCAAACTTCAACATTTCTTATAAAATGTGTATTTCAGGACATTGAGTGGTTATATATATATATATATATATTTCTTACTGGCGTAAGTAGTGACAATCGTTAAATATGTATTTTGAATAGAGCTCCCAACCCTAGTCGCAGCAGAACTAGGTTCGAGGATTTGAGTCAATTTGCAAAAAATAGTCTTACACCTCAAACCATGTAGAGTAGAAAATATTCTTGTGTTGGAAAGCATTTAACTCAAGGAATGCTTATGATTATAAAGAAATCAAGGACAAATCTGAGGAGATGGGTAAATGTCGTCGAACCTAAAATAAGACTGTAACTTAAAAGAAGGAACACGGTGGAATGAGAAGGTTCGCCATATTTGACAATTGAGTAGGCCTACGAGACAAGGATGCAAAAAGGGATTTTTGCATCGATGAAAGCATCTGATGAGATGATAGAATTTTATTATACTTATTATTGTAAAAATGTTCTGAATTCCAGACTTTGTTGAAATTTTAAGTTTCATGCTGAAAGATATTAAAAGTTTTGCATGAAATCGAACGCTGTTGAAAAGGTGAATTACTACAGTTTTGAGATCTAGATAAGAAATCTATCCATTTCAATTAAATTCGCTACATCAACACCTAAGAGAAGAAAATCGAACCTGGTAACACAAATTTAAGAGAGAAATCTAAATCTCTGGTGATTAGGCCAGTTAAACATCTGCTCTCTGTAAAGTAAACTGAAAATACTGCATATACCGGCACTGCCACATGAAGGTAATATGGTGCCGTTCCAGTCCTAAGGAACACCTGCCCCGGCTACATGAAGGTAATATGGTGCCCGTGACCACTTCTCTTTGATAAAGCGAATAACTAGCGATCATAGACCATGGACGATTTACTACAAAATTTTCAACAGCTGGGTGTGGAACAACAAACAACAACAACCACAGAACCAACCCGTAAATACACAACCACTGCAGCCCCAGGACAGACAAAATATGGAAGGACCAACAATAATAGCGCTACGGCAAATTACTGAAACCCTACAGAAAAATGACAACTACGCGAAATTCACACAGGTTAGATCCATTGTTCAGCCGTTCGATGGAAACAAGAAAAAATTCAGAAGATGGTTGTCCGACATGGAAAAATTTGCGGCACTAGCAGAGGCAACAACGGATGAAGAGAAAAAGAAAATCGCTCTGTTAGGTTCTGATTCGTACGTGACTGATTTTTTAAGAAGGAGGTCCCAGCAGTACCCCACAGAAACCTACGAGTCCCTAAAAAAAGAGCTCACCCAGAGATATGGGGAAATCATAGACAAAATGCATGCTTGGTCAGTCCTTAGAAGCATGAAACAGGAAAGAGATGAATCGGTACAACTTTTTGGAGATCGATTCCTCAATATGGCAGAAGAGGCATTTTGCGGAGAAATCCCTACCACACCTGATGTAGAAATACAGTTAGTGGGGATATTTGCCGATGGCCTTAGAGCGGAAAATATCAGAAGGCATCTTATTAGAAAAGACACCAAGACTATTGCTGAAACAATCCAAGCAGCAATACAGGAGGAAAATCTTCACCGAAGGTTCCAACAAAGAGCAGGTAGGGAACCCCGACCAGAATATAGGGACTATGATGAGCATGAGCCTATGGAAGTTGACCATACCAGGAGGCAATGGACTCGCCCACGACAACGAGATGATAGGCCCCGCAATTATAGACCCCCCACACAGAGGCAAAACGACGTCAATAATGTCAATACAAACGGATGCTTTACATGCGGTAGGCTCGGACATGGTTACAAGTCCTGTAGAGCAAATTACAATCATGCACCATTCAGAAGAGGAGGTTACCAACCACAACAACCCGCACCACCCCCACGTGATTACACCAGAAATCAGTATACCAGAGGCGCACCTCAACCCCTCATGCGTCAGGGAAACGGCCGCGCCACTCACTAAACAGGACCGTTAGTGAGGGCAACAATCACAGAAACTGGTCCAAAACAAAAGAAACAACACAGAACAGAAATTGTCAAGTGGGCCCATCCAGTAAAATACAATATGAAGAAATGTTGCATGATGGAACTAAAATACATCCGGACCCCAGTTCCTGCATCATGTCTATACAGGGCCAACAATATAGGGCACTGGTAGATACAGGAGCATCCATCAGCCTTATTAGGTTCCAGCTGTTCAAGAGGATCCAACACTTAGTACGATTTCAACCGTCCAAAACACACCTAGCTTCAGTCACGGGACAAAGACTAAATTCAGTTGGGACAGCATGGCTAAAATTTTCCTTAGGCGAAACAAATTTTGAACACCCATTTGTCATTACTAAAGGAATGTCTAGAAATCTTATCCTAGGGAGAGATTTTTTTAACAAACACAAAGTTCGAATATACTATGACCTCCACAAAATCAAAGTCAACAATACGTACATAGATCTCCAGGACGATATCCACATAGCGTCTTTAGTAAGGATTACAGCTCCCATAACGGTGGCTCCAAACTCCCTGGTCATAGCAAAAGGCAGAGTAAAAAATTCTGAGTACATAACACCAGGGCAATCAATTCAAGTACAGCCCCTAGCAGAAGAAAGCATTATTGATGACCCATTGTTGCAAATTACAGAGGGAATCGCTGAAGTCTCGAAGTCCAGAGATTTCCCCATCATGATATTGAATATGTCAGGAAAAACTACCACTATAAAAAGAGGCACAGTTGTAGCGCAAGTGGATACGTCAACAATAAGACAAACCAAAACCAATAGAGACCATCCACAAATTGTCTCAACCACTCCCACTGGACATAATGCACGAAATCGCAGTACAAATAACCATAGTACACGGAAAGTAAACAGTTATAAGGCTTATGCAGAAAAAGGCAGTAACATCAGTCACAGTTATGTTACACCACAGCATACCCTACCCAGATGGCAGAAACGAACCAGTCCATACATAAGAAGAGAAAGGCCACAGTATGAAAATGACTATAATTACTCATTCTTGCGCCCCAGCACACCAAGAGAAAAGATGAAGTGCTGTATATCACAGAGTAACAGAGAAACAGAAATTGTCTTGCCAGGAGGATATCCAAAGCGACAAGACAGTGATACATGCCCCATGGAGTATCAATATAACTCAAAAACAGGTGGATATGATAAAGTCCCAAAACCAATTGAAATTTCCGAAGAAAAGGAAGAATTCTTATATGACTATACCACAGGAGGATACTATAGCAGCAAAGTTGGAAACAGAAAGAATGAAAACATTCCGCCCAGGGAAAGAAGACAGCCCTATAGCACAAACAGAAGAAATACAGTAACGTACGCGGATAGCGCAGTTACGGCAGAAATAATCAGAAAAAATGGCACAACAACGACTACCCCAGAAATATAATAAGAAATGAATATACAGTAAATGCAGTGACAAATGGAAATGCACACAGTACATGGCAGAGGAGACAGTACCAAGCACAGCCCAATGAACGGCAAAGAACTACGCAAAAGAAAGCCACATACCAGGAGCAGAGATTTTCACAAGATGCAAGAAAAATGTCCCAAAATTATGGGAATGAAACGGAGGCATCAAGACAGACCAGAGATATCATAGCAGATCATAAATACAGAGAGAGAATAGCTCAGTTACTTGCAACCCTGAATGCCACAGAAGATAATAAGCAACGTTTGAAAACGTTTGTAGAAAAGCACCAGGATGTATTCGCACTCAATGATATGGAATTAGGCAGAACTATGTCAAAATGGACATTCAAACAACCACAGAGGAGCCAATACATATGAAACCCTATCATACGCCCTTGAAAAACAGAGAACTCGTGGAAAGGTCTATAAATGAAATGCTACAGGCAGGAATCATCGAAATATCCCGTTCCCAATGGTCCTCACCCATAGTGATCGTAACAAAGAAAGACGGCTCCAGTCGCTTTTGCTGCGACTACCGTGCCCTTAACAAAATCACAAAAGTCATTTCCTACCCCCTCCCCAGGATAGACGATCTACTTGCGACGTTAGGAAAGTCTACATACTTTACCACACTTGATGCAAGGTCAGGCTTTTGGTGCATCCCCATGACACCTGAGGCAAAACAGAAATCCACATTCTGTTCACATATGGGAAGCTTTTTTTGGAATGTTATGCCATTTGGTCTAAAAGGATCTCCAGCAACATATATGTCACTCATGGATGAAGTGTTAAATGGTCTACATCCATTTGCCCTGGCATACATAGACGATATCCTGATACATACCGCAGGCACGATGGAAGACCACCTCCGCAAGGTTGAAACAGTGTTTGATAGACTCAGGCATCACCAAATAAAGTTAAAACTGTCGAAGTGTGAGTTTCTAAAGACAGAAACAAAATATTTAGGCTTTGTCATCAATAGACATGGCGTCAGACCTGATGAAGATAAAGTCAAAGCCATAAGAGAAATGCCTAGCCCCAAGACGGTGAGACAAACATGCTCATTTATTGGTACAATAGGGTACTATAGGCGCCACATCATCAATTTCTCCAGAGCAGCAGAGCCTTTGATAGCCCTTACCCGCAAGTATGCACGCTTCAAATGGACAGAAGACTGCCAGAGATCCTTTGAGTATCTAAAAAATGCCCTAACCACCATCCCATTGCTTGGACATCCAGATATTTCTCAGCCCATGATACTATACGCCGATGCCTCAGATAACGCAATTGGTGCTTGTTTGGTCCAACCTGTACTAGAAGATGAAACACCCATCCTACCAAACATTCCAAATGAGAAACCCATTGCATTCCTATCCCACGCATTGTCAAAGTCACAAAAACGGTGGACCACCACTGAGAAAGAAGCATATGCTATTCACTATGCAGCACAAAAGTTTGACTTTTACGTCAGAGGAACTAAACTCATTATAAGACTGATCATCAACCTTTGGTTAACTGGCTCACCAAAACACAAGAACAGCCAAAGAAGTTACAGACATGGGCAATGAATTTACAGTCCTACGACACCACTATCGAACATATCCCAGGCGAAATGAACACCTGTGCAGACCTCTTATCCAGGATTAAATATGATGATGAAACTGAAGTGAAAACAAATAGAGTCAAAAATGATGGCACATCCTCAGAGATTGACGATAATGCTAAAGAAATTAATGAAATTACTTCATCAAGTCGAAGAAGTACCTCAGATTCCGCCACTCAAGTAGAAGAAGAAAGCCAAGAGATGTTTGACATGAGAGTAGAACAAGCGAAAGATGCAGAAATTGTCAAGCTGCTCACATACGTGAAAGAAAACCCAACAAAAAGTAAAGATTTTACAGTACACCCAACGGATGGAATTCTATACTATATTGATCAGAAACAAGAAGGGACACTAAGAAAAGTCATTCCAGCACATCTAGTCCCAGAAGTATTGCTACAGTTTCATGATAACAACGGGCACATGGGAAGAGACAAAACAATTGATGTCATAAAGAAAAGGTATTATTGGCAAACTTTCTACAAGGACATTACAGAATATGTAGCCACCTGTAGAACATGTAAATTGAGAAACATGAAGCCACATTTAATTCCCCTTCAAGAAATGCAACCTTCCCATTACCCCATGCAAACAGTGAGCATTGACTTATCAGGTCCTTACCCACTCACCCAATCAGGCAACAAATACCTCCTGCACATAGTTGACCAATACTCTGTTTGGCCAGAAAGTTACCCACTCAGTGATGCCACATCGCAATCCATCACGCAAATTTTTTTACAAGAATTCATTCCCAGGCATGGCTGTCCAAAACGAATCATTTCAGACAACGGTAAACAGTTTATAGGTAACCCATTTAAAGCCACCTTACACCAGCTGAATATTGAGCATACTACAACCACTTATTATTGCCCAAATGCAAATGGCAGAAATGAACGCATGCACGCCACCCTACATGATATTATTAGCAAATATATCAAGGGGCTCTCCACATGTAAGCCTACCTTGCCGTGGTTGGAGAGCTTGAGCGCCTCAATGATCCCGGGAGCTATGCCGGCGGGAGTTTTACTCCTGGCAGGGTCACCCAAGCCGGACAGGTCCTGGGTGAGGGGCCAGACTAAATGGGCTGAGGAGTGGGTGGAACCCTATAGGTGTAGATGCAGAACCCACCGGCGAGTGGTACATGCTCTGGTCTGCACCAATCCACCCCCACTTCATGGGTTAAATGCTTTCTTGCCTCATTCTTCACTGTTTGTCGTCTATCACGCCCATGGCGACCGTTGCCTCAATTGGCTGTGTGTGGTGTACCCGGAAACGGGGCCTCCCAGTACTGAGGCAAAGTTAAGTCCCCGATGTCACTTATCGGTGCAGAATTGAGAGAGATGGCTGAGCATCACAATCCCTCCTGTGTTGCAGCATGATGAGAACCCAGCATTGCACACTGAGCTTGGGGGGATCACTTGGGCACCAGACTTAATACTGGCTCTTGACTGGATGGCCGCATGCAGGAGATTTCTACAATGGAGGGTTGGCAGGTGGTGGCTATCGGGAAGTGGCTCTGTGCAGGACGTGAGGATTCCTTGGGAGAGCCCAGAACCAGAGCACAGCATTGTGCAAGCTCTGCATAGTTGGAGAGCCCCCTGGATGACGGGGAATGCACAGTGTGCTACCCCACCTATCCCCAACTGCTAACTTAGAACCAGAAGTGGGGTCCTCTGTATGCGTGCCAGGCCAGGATAAAATGCCTGGGAAAGAGACTGGAGCTCAGAACTCCCTAACTCAAAGTTGCAGGATGGCAGAAAAGCCACGGGAAAGACAGGGCTATTTTGAAGATAACGCAACCATATTTTCACCATACGAGCTCGGACGCCGCCTCGGTAAACAAGGTCCGCGCAGAGCAGTGACACCCCCAGGCTGCTTGCGAATAGTCTACTACTGGGAACATAAACAGATTAGGGATGAGCCCACTCTCCCGTTGAACAGGTGCTAAAGTCGTAGATACTGGGCCAGAAGGCGCACCGGAAACCACAGTATCATGCAACTCGCTTTTTTTTTTCTATGGAGAGTACACCGTCAAATAAATCTCGTTCTGGTGCTCGCCCTGTGGAGCTCCACCAGGCAGGTGCAGTGCCGGGCTCTGAGCCTCGACAGAGCCCACCCTCAGCTACTGGAGGACCCTCTAGACCGTCTTGTGGAGTCAACAGACGGCGGAGGAGAACTACTGACCAAAAACAAAACAGAAAAAGAGAAACCCAGAGTGCCACTTGTCATGATGCACTGGAATGCAGAGGGAGTGAACAGCAAGCAGGCTGGATACAGCAAAAAGACAGAGCTGGAAAACATCTTGTATGAGAAGCAAGTCAGTGTTTGCTGTATCCAAGAGACTCACTTGAAAGCAGATCAAACCTTTAAAATAAGGGGATATCAATGCTTCAGATCCGACAGACAAGATAGACGAAAAGGAGGAGTACTTACTCTTGTAAGGAATAACATTCCTGCACACGAAAGGAAAACCTTCATGGATGGAGCAGAATATCAGCTGCTGCAGATAAAGGTAGACAAGATGGAAATAGAACTCCTGAACTATTACTGTCCGAACAACAAACCCCTGAGTCTCAGCTCTATACAGGTACCAGCCACCAACTTTATAGCAGTTGGAGACTTTAATAGCCACTCCCAGAGCTGGGGCTATAACCATCTGGATCACAGAGGTGAAGAGGTTGAAACTTGGCAAGATGATCACTCCCTAATCCTAGTCAATAATGCCACAGATACTCCTACCTTCTACTCCAGAGGATGGCACACAACCTCAACACCAGATCTTGCCTTCTCCACACCAGATATAGCTGGATCTATTAGTAGAGAAGTAGGAGACCAACTAGGGGGAAGCGACCATCGCCCAATCTTTCTTACTGTCCAGAGTGCAACTCTCAGTACAGGCCCAGCCATTACAAGATGGAACTACAAAAAAGCCAACTGGGGTTTATTCAGGCATCAGGTGAACACGCTGCTGTCTACCCTCAAGGTACAGAACAGAGACATTAATGAAGTGGTAAAAGACTTCAACAGATGCATACTACAAGCTGCAAAAGAAACCATTCCCAAAGGATGCCGGCGTAACTACATACCATACTGGTCCAGCACACTCCAAGAACGTCAGGAAGCTATGGACAAGGCTAGAAAGGACGCAGAGTCTCAGCCTTCACTTGAAACTCACAACAAATGGAAAAAGGCTGTAGCAGAGTTTCAGAGAACAAAGCTAGAAGAAAAGCGGAAAAGCTGGAGAACTAAAACGGCATCGCTGAACCTTGAGAAAGACGGCAGGAAACTTTGGAGATTAGTCAAGTCTCTAAATGAAGAGCATTCCTCACCAAGGCAGACTATCACATTGGATGAAGGTGGCAAACTTTTCAGAGGAAAACAAGCTGCAGACTTGTTTGCTAGAAGATACAGTTCAGAAAGCAACTTACCCATTAACATAGACCATCAGAGAGAGATAAGAAAAGAAATACTGGCAACCATGGGACAGACAGATACTCCTGCCCCAATGAGGGAACCCATCACACTAGGAGAACTACAGAAGGCTATTTCCAAGCTTAAGTTTCAAAAGTCACCCGGCCCAGACAAAATCAGCAACGAAATGCTAGTAAATCTGAGCTCAGCAGCAAAGACAAAACTGCTTGAGATATTCAACCACAGCTGGTTGAAAGGAACGGTACCCCAAGTATGGAGAGAAGCCATCACAATACCCATACTAAAGAAAGGGAAATGTAAGACCGAGGCTGCAAGTTACCGGCCAATCAGTCTCACAAGCTGTGTTGGGAAGACTATGGAGCGAATAGTCAACCACAGATTGAAATGGTATTTAGAGTCTGAGCAGATCCTGGTGCCGGAACAAGCTGGATTTAGAGAATGCTACAGTATAGAAGACCAAGTTACTTACTTGTCTCAAGCAATAGAAGATGCCTTCCAGGAGAAGAAAAGGTCCTAACGATCTGGGTCGACTTCAAGCAGGCCTTTGACAAGGTGTGGAAAGATGGCCTCATTGCAAAACTTAGGAGAAGTGGAATCCAAGGCAACATGATGAAATGGATCCAGTCATACTTGCATAACAGGAGAACTAGAGTCACTCTTGACGGTCTGCAGAGCAGAAAAGTGTTGCTCCATCAGGGGGTACCTCAAGGAGGAGTAATTTCCCCAACACTCTTCCTTGTTTACATCAATGACCTGGTGAAAGATCTCCCTGCAGGAGTTAAAGCTGCCTTATATGCAGATGACCTAGTACTCTGGTGCGCTGATGAAAATGTCACCACAGCAAATTATAGAATGCAGCGGGCAGCAGACATGCTAGTGTCATGGGCAGAGAAATGGCTTATCACAATAAACACAGACAAAACCTCCACAACACTGTTCTCCCTCGCCCCCAAGGACAAATCAGCTAACATACACCTAGGGACAACCGTGATCAAGGAAGAAAGCTACCCCACCTATCTTGGGGTGACATTTGACCAAAGGCTTACATGGAATAAGCATATTGAAAATGCAGAAGGAAAGGCCCGAAGACGACTAGGCATACTCAGAAAATTAGCAGGTACCAACTGGGGAGCAAATGAACGAAATCTAAAGAAGATTTATAATGGAGTAATAAGACCACACTTAGAGTTTAGCTCAGCAGCATGGTCATCAGCTGCTAACTCACATCTGCAGTCTTTGGACAAGGTGCAAAATCAAGCTCTCAGGCTCATTACAGGAGCCATGAAAACTACACCAATAACAGAGATGCAGAAGGTTGCTGGATTACAGACATTGTCCCATAGAAGAGACACAAAAACCATGATCCAGATGGAAAAGTACAACAGTATGCCAATGCACCCAATGAAGGCAAGACTAGATGATCTGGCATTGGGACGTCTAAAGCGTAGCAGCTTTGTGCATCGGGGGAAAAGACTTATAAGACAGCACCAAGAAGACCTATCCATGAAGACAACACCACTGAAGCCCACCCTATACCCTGTACCATGGGAGCAGGCCAGCAGTGCCCTCCAAATTAATACAACAGTCAGTGGTCTCACAAGTGGATGTGAGTATAATGATCTGCAAAAACGAACTGCTACATTGAGTATGATCCAAGAAAGCTATCCCGATCAATCATGGATACATGCCTATACAGATGGATCAGCAACTAATGCTGTTAGGAATGGAGGTGCCGGTATCTTTATCTCATATCCTGACAACCACTATGAGACTAGGCACATTCCCACTGGTAAATTCTGTTCCAACTATACAGCTGAGGTTCAAGCTCTAGAGCAAGCTGCAAATATGATTTATAACACCAACTCTGACTGCCACCAGGTAGTCATCCTCACAGATGCACTGTCTGTCCTGCAAGCTCTCAAGGGTGGTAAACTCCCGCATCTGAGAAATGAACTAAACAAGGTAGCTGCCAAAAAGAGAACCATACTTCAGTGGGTACCATCTCATTGTGGTGTACCCGGAAATGAAAAGGCAGATAAACTTGCAAAAAAGGGAGGAGAATGTGAACAAGAAGATAATGAAGTCACATACTTTGAGAAAAAGAGAGCTATCCAGACTATCAGAAGAGAACAGAACCAACCCAAAGACGACTATCACACTCTCGACCGGCAGGGACAGACAACTATTTTTCGACTCAGGACAGGGCATAACAAACTGAATAAACACATGCACAAGCTACGATTGTCTGCTTCACCACTGTGCACATGTGGATTAAACGAACAAACTGCTGAGCATGTTCTACAGGACTGTCCTCTGTATGACCAGTTAAGAAAGATATACTGGCCCAATGACTCAACACTAAACTCAAAGCTATATGGAGTTAAAGAGGAACTTCAAACAACAGTCGAATTCATCATGAGAACTCGTCTGACGGTGTAATCATCAAAGATGCGATCGCAAGAAGAAGAAGAAGATCAAGGGGAACCACCAATACTGGGACCTATACATTAACCAAGCTCTTGAAGCCATCCGAGTAAACGTGAACGATACCACAGGAATGTCACCCTTTCTCATGCTATACGGAAGAGAACCAAACTTTCCGTTAGACAACCTACTTCGCCCACAAAGAAAATACATGGGAGAAGACCCCATCGAAATAATCCTTCAAGAAAAGTATAAAGCTCACCAGATTGCACAACGAAATACGCAGAAGGCATTTCACAAGAAACAGAAACAACATGATAAATCAGCCAAGCTACCAACGTACAAAATAGGAGACAGAGTATACTACAAGAAACATGTACGCAGTTCAAAATTCGATGACCGATGGTTAGATGGCTACAAAATCATGAAACAAACTACGCCTGTAAACTTCATTATTTGGAATGAAGAGAAACAACACCAAACAAAAGCTCACGTAAAACAAATAAAAATTGATAATCACCGGCCCATTCCGCCTCTGACGACAAATACAAGACCAGTCAGAAAAGCCACCCTAAATTATAATCCATCCAGCACAGATTCGTCTGACATATCAGAGTCAGAGACGACAGACTCTGAATTTTACCAAAACGACCACATACCCAGACCACCCACAGATGAAATACATCGAGCAAGACAACAACGAGACTCGTCCGAAAGCAAAGAAGATTTCCCACCACTTGAATTACGTAATAGACTACAAGACAGAGACCTGCGCATTAGAAATGAAGAAATCATGCCACAGACGTCACACGATGACAACACGAAAACACCTTATATCCACACTCAAACTTACTCCCGCAGTGATAAATCGTCAGCTGATACCTATCACACCCCCAGTTCAGGCAGTTCTAGTTTTAACACTAGTGAAAACCAAACACTGCTATACCACAAGAACAAGATTGCTCGTTCAAAACAATCAGATCCTGAAGAAACTATACCCAGCAGATTGTTGAACCATATACCAGCGATCTTTATGGAGACGAAACAGAACAAGACATGAGAGAAGACAGTGTCAACCCCAGCACAGCTTTGTCAGACCCCAACGAACATAATGACAGAAAAATGGTAGAATTATACCAACAAGAAACAGACATTGATACAGCTAGTTCCATTGAAACCAGTGATGCGGATAGTACATTATTTGTACCAGTCAGCTCCAGCGTCAAACGCGCCTATAAAACAGAATCTGATGACTCAATCCCTAGCAACAAAATTCCGCGTATACAGCACAACTATATCAGACGAAAGATTCTGAAGAAACGCAATCATGTTCCAAAACCAAGCCGAGAAGTGTTAGCCTCATCTCAACTAGTCAAAAACAAGAGTGTGCAAATTACTGTGCCCATTGTAACCAGTGCTAACGTTCAGCACAACCAGGTCAGAAGAAAAAATCAAGGCGAAACATATACCTGCCTCAAAACCAACAGATGTTCCAGCCATACAAACCCTAACCACAGTAAAACCATCACCGCAATCAAATGATGTTAAGCCATCATCGCATTCGTCAATGTCCTCAGTGTCCCAACAATCAGCAAATGCAGTGTCGTCGCCTATCACACCCGTCACCACTGCTACTCAGTATGATGCTCGCCTAAGCAGTCGGGACATTGCAAGGTTAGAGATGGTGAAGGAACTAGCGAAGCTGTTCTGAAAAACACGCCCAGGTGTTTTATGTGTTCGCAAATCCGAACACGGTCAACGCATATGTGAACAAACCTTTTTAACAATGTACTAACTCTCCCCATGTACTCTATTTTCAGTTTTTGACAGTTCAAATGACTTGCTTACAGACTAAGATGTCAAAGCCTCACTGAGAAAGTTATTTTTTTTCCAGCCTTAGAATACTGATGCCCAGAAAGAAATCAAGACCAGCACACGGAGGATTTTCTTTAGATAGCATAATTGTGAAATAAAAATGTTAAAACAATTGATAACACACGGTGTTACGAGTTTACAGACACCCTTATTTAGTTACATACATTTTCTTAATATTTAGAATGCTACACAACTTAACCTATAACACATGTGTCACACTATTCTGTTGTAACATTCATCTCCACTTTTGTAACTGATCATATTCCACGCTCCATTCACCAGCATTTTCATGCAGACACTTTACACCAGTAGTTTTTTTTTTTCTTACCTCATACTAATATTTCTTTGATCTATATTATGCTAAACTCCTTGATATCTGCCACCTTGATTAATCATACTGTTCCTACTATGACATCTCTTAACAGCACATAATTCATACCCAAAACTAGTATTGTAGGTTATGCTATTTTTCTCCACAGGATTATTTATTTTCAAATGTACATTATTATTTTAGACCCAGATGTATATTAGTACTGTCAAGAATTTTAAACATTCTCCTAAAGAGATTCCATATCCCAACCTTGACTCTCTATAGTAAGATTTTCTTCACTCCACTGTTACAACATCTTTAACTTACTATTTTTCCTTTCCACTATATTGAGACGACATTCTAGACTTGTGATTTTTTAAAATCCCAATCATATTCATTCCTTGGAATTACAATCATGTTGTAATCAGGAGATCCTTGATGTACCCTTTCCTCGCCACTTATTGACAACAGACACTGCTACAACATTCCTTCTATTCTAACCTAAACTATTACTTGCAACCCTATTGGTTAGGATTTACTATTAGAATATCTAGTGTTTAGTGAATTGATTTTTATCATTCTTTAGTACTTGTGATACAAACAGAAAAGACATAAAAGAAAAAAACAATTAGAATGTTTTTTTATATAAGATGCTATATGTTTATATGCCACCCACACACATTTTGATGATGATAAGACAATATTGTAAAACATTGACTGCCCTGAGGGTAGCAGATGAAGAAGAAAATAAATAAATCACCCTATGCCACTCATACCCCCACCAGCTTGATCCCTGATATTCCAACAATATTTTGTTGATATCACAAGTACCCCAATGACATTTGTGCATGCTGATTTTCTGCAAATGAACAATCCCTTGAGAGCATTAGTATATGCTAACCCCAGATTGAACAAATTGCACCTATTTGTTGATGATGCCTTTGCCCATGTTAAAGAAATAGCATTTGCACATGCTGACCTAGCAAATGAAATACTCCATTACCGCATGATAACCACTAATGACACATGAGATGAAGAAGCAACAGGTTATGTATGATGAAGATGACATTTTATATTAAGGTGAAACTTTATGTTGTCACAGCTGAGATTTTGTTGTAATGTTTATGCACAAAATCCCCCACATTAACATTGGAGGAGGAATAATCTTAGTCTTTCGTGGTTACGAGATAAGACAAGGATATAATAGAATATTTGATGAATACCATGCAACAAATCAGAGCAGATGATTGTTGCACATATGAGGACCATATTTGAAGTCATTATTGAAGGATTATCAGTAGACAAGAGACACAAATGAATTATGATAATCCCATGGAACCACAGGTACTAAGGACACAAAATGGAGATTAAATAATGGAGAAAAAAAATAATGACTGAATAATTGCTACGCCCAGAGGTAAAGGAAATAGAGATGCATCCGCATTTTGGAGAAGATATCTCTTTGATTTTTGCTTATTGCCTTTGTAATATGAACATTGTTGTATAACAAATGACTATTCCTTATCACGAATTACAGAATGTTGTAAGATAGTTGGAATAAATTGACAATTTAAAATACTCATAACATACCCAGAATTACAGGAGAGAAAATAAATAAATGATTGATGAAAGTGGACACACTGAGATTTGCTCACCCCGAGGATATTGGATAAAAAAAAAAAAAATAATGTTATCCCAAGGACAGACATGTCACAGATATATCATGGAGATACTATGAAAAAAAAAAAAAAAAAAAAAAAAAGAATATCTAGATTAGAAATGCAGCAAACTTGGTCAAGGACACCATGAAATAGACCCCCGCCCCACACTTAAGATAACTGACGGATGAGATTTTTGAATTATAAGTACCATAAGTCACCCATCTGGCTGTAGTCAGCGGATGTTACAGGCACCACATAACTCTGACTAACCCTCGACCAGCGAAGGCAGAGTTGGTGTCGAAATTTTGCACATATGTAAAAAGACATGTTTTTGTTCATGTTTTGGTAAAGTCTAGACATTTATGTTAATAGTTCTATAAATGATTAGTTGATATATTGATGATAAATATTCGCAAATATAGTACATGGACAATTAATAAGGATATATTTCCAGTACAGAATAAGAGGAATAGGAAGGATCCACATTTTAAATATTGGAGCACCATGAGCGAGGAATTGGACTTATAAAGAAAATGGAAATGGTACACTGTATGCAAGGATAACCAGAAATAATATGGATAAATAGTAGTCAGAGTGCCAGGAACTTTGTCTTACGAGAATATTGTAGATTCCTCACGATCAATTGATTATTTTCTTCCTTTCTATGTCACATTTTTTTTTTGAGTGATGACCCCAAAATTTTTTTTTCATCTCATATTGTAAAAAGTTCTTACATCTCAGTTGATAGTTCCATAAATAATTGTTTGATGTGTTTTGCATAAAGGTATTGCTAGATAAGGTACATAGGGAGTTACTAAGGATGAATTCTCAAGATAACAGGAGGACTAGAATAGATACAATGATATTGGAACACCATAAATGATACATTGGTGTTATGAAAAAAAAAAAGGAGACAAATATAAATTGTATACAAGGATGCCTCGAGAGTGACAACATGGATACATATTGTCAAGAGTATAAGCAGTTGTCTTAAAAGAAAAAATAAAGTAATACAGAACCCAATGTAGAAAATTCATGATGATTTGGAAACTATATTTTTCTTTTCCCTTATATTTCATAATATGATAGTAACACATTCGTCTGTTGGTTGCTGAATAATGTGATGTTTGAAAATTGATGTATGGGAAGTCAAAGAAGATCTTTGAAGAATAAATATATATATATAAAATAATATTTCTAGGGAAGAGTTCAAAAAAAAAAAAAAAAAAAAAAAAATACTGTATTGACAGAAAAGAAGGAATGATTAGAAATAACTGACTAATGGACAGGATCACCACCAGACGTACGGATATTGGAAACAAACATCACATATTTAAAAAAAAAAAAAAAAAATGTAATATAGAACATTTTCTACAGTGACGGACTTAGAACGAATTTATACACTTAACCATTTAGAAAATGTCTATAACAAGGAAACATTCAGATAGATAAATAAGGATAAGCCATGAGGTTTCAATGCTTTTATTGTGAAAAATGATTACTTATAAAAATGATGCTGGTCGTATTATCGTCTGATAAATATGCATATTATGTTTAGAGATGTTTTCTACATGTAATAATGAGCAAGTGGCTCATTCACAAAAAAAAAAAAAAAAAGAAGAAGAAGATGATGAGTACCCATGAAAACATTGGCTATTCTATGAAAGTGGATTGCCATTACCATAGGAATTAGAGATTTTGGACATTTCTTGGAATATTGCAGAGTACTTGGGAAATAGAATAAATAAGTACGCCAGAAAAAAAAAAAAAAAAGATTTTTTTTAGTACTTGCAGGCTTTTAATATGGAGCAAATAACAGTACAGAAAAGAGATAACACCCCTACCACATCCAAGAGAATGTAATCAACTATATTTTTGAATGAAATGTAATAGATTATGATAATCCAGCCAAGTTCTGCAAATAAGATAGTTTATTGTTCATTCCCCAGTGTTGCCACTCGTCACATTTTTTTTTAGTGATGACCTTATGAGTGTTTTGCAGATTTTGTTGGGCAGTGTTGCCAATTTGTAAATTTGGTGAAAAATATTATGATGTGATGAATAAGTTACACTTTTTGAAGTTGATGTCCACTACTAGTTTTTTTTTACATAGCAGACGACCTCATATAGACATAGGACCCCAGTATAGGAATTAGATTAAATTTTTTGGAAATATTTTTGGACTTAGAAAAATTTTTTGAACTTTAAATTTTTCTGAAAATTTTTTTTTTTGAACTTAGAAATTTTTGGGGATGGATTTTTGTTATTGATAGTACTCAAATGTCTCCCTACGGGATACATTTGCGGAGCCCCGGGATCTATATGTGGCCGTGTACATAGTTGTTCCTTTGGAAACAGACTATATTCTTACAAGACAGAGGAAGCACAGACCACCCCATAATTTTATATTTTATGAGAAACAGAAAATAATAAATAGTGTCACATATTTAGGGTAGAGTCGCTTCTACACGCCATTTCTAATAATTGGGTGATTTCCCCTGACCAATCGGATAGCTCAGATTTACCCCGGGGAAAGTGGAACAACGACGCCATTTGGCAGTAGAATGAAAGAGCGCAACTCAAGAGGTCGTATCTGGTCCTGCTCTACATATTTCTTAGTTTGAGAAAATCAAACTTCAACATTTCTTATAAAATGTGTATTTCAGGACATTGAGTGGTTATATATATATATATATATATATATATATATGTATATATATATATATATATATATATATATATATATATATATATATATATATATATATATATATATATATATATATATATTTCTTACTGGCGTAAGTAGTGACAATCGTTAAATATGTATTTTGAATAGAGCTCCCAACCCTAGTCGCAGCAGAACTAGGTTCGAGGATTTGAGTCAATTTGCAAAAAATAGTCTTACACCTCAAACCATGTAGAGTAGAAAATATTCTTGTGTTGGAAAGCATTTAACTCAAGGAATGCTTATGATTATAAAGAAATCAAGGACAAATCTGAGGAGATGGGTAAATGTCGTCGAACCTAAAATAAGACTGTAACTTTAAAAGAAGGAACACGGTGGAATGAGAAGGTTCGCCATATTTGACAATTGAGTAGGCCTACGAGACAAGGATGCAAAAAGGGATTTTTGCATCGATGAAAGCATCTGATGAGATGATAGAATTTTATTATACTTATTATTTTAAAAATGTTCTGAATTCCAGACTTTGTTGAAATTTTAAGTTTCATGCTGAAAGATATTAAAAGTTTTGCATGAAATCGAACGCTGTTGAAAAGGTGAATTACTACAGTTTTGAGATCTAGATAAGAAATCTATCCATTTCAATTAAATTCGCTACATCAACACCTAAGAGAAGAAAATCGAACCTGGTAACACAAATTTAAGAGAGAAATCTAAATCTCTGGTGATTAGGCCAGTTAAACATCTGCTCTCTGTAAAGTAAACTGAAAATACTGCATATACCGGCACTGCCACATGAAGGTAATATGGTGCCGTTCCAGTCCTAAGGAACACCTGCCCCGGCTACAGTAATTTAGTGTATTTCACGTTTAGTGATAATTCTACTGTATATTTAATGGGTTACTGTGAGGTGAGAATATTTATTTAGATTTATGGAGAGCGCGAGGCCACTCCTTTGTTGAGACATGTGTTTCTCTGGTTGCTCCCGGCGGAGCATGGAAACACCAATGTGGCTGGTGTCTATCACAAGCCGACAAGAAGCATTTTTATGCTATTGCAGTGGTTGTTTCGGTAACGATGTGTTTCGTGTGATGAGATTCTCAGTCGCACCAGTCGTCACATACGACATGCTTCAGAATGCAGTAGCGAATACTGATGTGGATCGGTTACGAGGTAGTAGCTTATTCTCATTACTGAGAGTATTTGTTGTACATATAGTTGAAGAATATTATTTTATGTCCATTTTATGATTATTTAATTATGGTTATGTGAGGAATGGTTGTGAGAGCACGTGGGCTCACTTCAAGGTATATATTTCTCTTCTCCGCTCCTGAGGGAGCATGGGGCCAACAGTGTGGTTTGCCTCCATATTAAGTATTCATATGCTAGGGCAGTAGTGTTTCGGTAGCAATCTGTGTTACATGGTGAGATTGCCAGCCCCACGCACAACACCTTACTAGTCTCATTGGACGACATGCATGAGTGTGTGTGTGTGATAGCTGAGTGTGTGCTCTTGCAGTAGTGGTTTCGGTAGCAACCGATGTTACACGGTGAGATTGCCAGCCTCATGCACAACACCTTACTAGTCGCACTGGGCGTCACGAGCAGGATAAGGCAGACAGTGACACCGAGCAAACAGCGAACGAACAAATAGTGTAAACACCCAGCAGTGCATTCCTGCAGCAAGATGGCTAATGCGCATATGAAGATACTGTACGTGGAGGAGCCAGAGATAAGGTTGTTTAGTGGAGAGGGGAGGCCCACTTGGCAAGAGTTTGTGGGAGATGTGGAAGCCGCGTGGAAGGTGGCGCCTTTTTGTGCAGAAGACAAGTTAGACATGATATGGAACAACGTTACGAAATGGGTATCTAGAGAATTACGGATACATGGCGGAGCCAAGGCCAGCCCTGAGCAGTTACTGGAAATTGTCAAAAAAGCCTACTGCGAGCAACCACAAGTCAGTGAGGTGAACAGGAGTTTCCCTTGGGAATATGCTGTTTATGGTGAAAGTAAAAAGCCTGAGACACTGGTCCAGATAGCAAGTGCAGAAGTTAAGAAGGAGGAGGAGGCACTCAGAGCAGAATTATCCTTCCTAAAGTCGCAGATAGCACAGATGTCAGAGGCCAGTTCGCCAGCACAAGAGGAGGTGCAGAGAAAGAGAGCACCTTGCCAGCAGCGGGAACAGCCAACGCAAGACGAGGGGGTGTGTCCGCGGGAACAGCCAACGCAAGACAAGGAGGTGTGTCCGCGGGAACAGCCAAAGCACGACGAGGAGGTGCATGTTCTGGTATGTGAGAGTCAAGCTGTTGTTAACGAAAGCAGTGAGCTGACAGTACCGACCAGTGCAGCTGCACCGACAAGGCGAAAAGGAGTTTGTAAGTGGTACAGTGTCCGCAGGGGATGGGGATTCATCACGCCAGATGATGGAGGTATTGATGTATTTGTACATCAGACCAAGATCTTCAGAAAGGGATTCCGGAGTCTGGCGAGAAATGAGAGAGTAGAGTTTGACAGCAAACCATCGGTCCAGGGCATGGAAGCAATTTATGTATGCGGCATTGGCGGTCAAGAGTGTAAGGGCAGCAGAAAGCGACCCATGGCACAGAGGAAGCCCAGAAAGATAAGATGCTACAATTGTGGAGACTTGTCAGACCACATGGCAGCCAAGTGCCCTCAAGACCCGCTTCCGAAGAGATGTTTTCATTGCAAGTCAACTGAACATTTGATAGCCGCCTGTCCCTCAAAGAGCTCTTTCCCGAGACGTGCTACCACAACCAGGTTTCCTTCCGGGTGCAAGCCAAGAGATGACCGTGACAACTGTCACCCTAACGGAGCCGAGAAGATTGGTAGTCGGTTAGGGGAGGAAACTCGTCTTAAGCAGAGAGGAGGGAGTGCAAGTCAAGGTTCAGAGGAGGAGACACATGAAAAGCAGACTGTGGGGAATGTAAGCCACCGTCCACACAAAACGAGTGTCAAGCACGTCAGGAGCAATCCCCCTACAGATTCGACAGCTACAAGCACTGACATGCAGACGTCACGGGCAGGCAGCGATGCGGCACAGGTGTGCGAGTCTTCTAGACCACAGCAACTGCCAGCCCGACAACGTACAACTGGGGACATAACGACCAAGAGGGTTCCCAGCCGAGTTGTACCGGATACAGAATCTAAGCCCAAAACATCGCCGCTGAGAAATAATCAAACACAGCACCAACGATCTAAGAGATTTCGACAGAAGTGTCGGAGGTAGTGATGTTGTCGGGACGACAACAAAATCAGGAGGGAGATGTGTGATGGGGCCGAAAAGGAGACGCCCGCCCCCTACCTGTTTTTGGGCAGATTTATCGCCCATGTATTTTAGAAGTGCGCGAAGCATGCTGAGATGTAAGTTCTTCAAGATTGATGAAGTAGAAGATATGTTATTAGGCCACAATAAAGCCTACATATAGTTGTGGTGTAGAATTGTGTTATTTGATAATAGCTGTAGGTTTTATTTGTGTTTTCGCTATTCCTAAGCGATAATCGCGTGTGATATTTAAGTAGCCAAGATTAATACGCCCAGCGCGCAGATAAGTGAGTGATTAGCCTAGTGCCTATAAAAAGAAATAGCGATCGGCAAAAGGCCGATTTGAAGATTCAGCCCACACGAGAGAGCAAACGACGAAGCGCGCTGTGTACCCACACAGAAGGGGAACAAAGACATGATACGTGAGTTAATTTAAATTAGCGTTAGCACGAGTCTGTTTTAATGTTTAGTGATATAGATAGATGTGTTTCCAAAGGAAATGTCTTTTTAGGACATTATGATTTAGTCTTGAAATATAATTGAGTGAAAATAATGTCTGGATAGGTTTTATGAGACATGCTAGCCCAAATCACAGATGTGAGAGTTTTAAGAGCAATTATGTCAGTCATCAGACCGGGCAAATTTAGTAGGAGAGTGTTTTATACATGAAACTGGACAGAAATGTTATCAGAAACTGCAATTTAGATAATATTAACTAGTTGGGAAGATGGCAACAGGGAGAGCCACGTGGTGATTGTATAAAAGCGGCGTGAGGGGTCTGCGGTAACACTCTTAGTTATCACTTAATGTTACGCAGTTTTATATTGTGTGAATTGAGACGGGGGTGGGAAGCAGATAAAGATAATGTTCCCCAGTAAAGGAAAGAGAGAGTTTTCTTGGTAAATGTTACGCCATGTGGCACGATGTGTATTTAGTCCCAGTTTGGCTTAAGTCGAGAATAATTATATTGTATTCTTTATGTAAGAGTAATTTAGTGTATTTCACGTTTAGTGATAATTCTACTGTATATTTAATGGGTTACTGTGAGGTGAGAATATGTATTTAGATTTATGGAGAGCGCGAGGCCACTCCTTTGTTGAGACATGTGTTTCTCTGGTTGCTCCCGGCGGAGCATGGAAACACCAATGTGGCTGGTGTCTATCACAAGCCGACAAGAAGCATTTTTATGCTATTGCAGTGGTTGTTTCGGTAACGATGTGTTTCGTGTGATGAGATTCTCAGTCGCACCAGTCGTCACATACGACATGCTTCAGAATGCAGTAGCGAATACTGATGTGGATCGGTTACGAGGTAGTAGCTTATTCTCATTACTGAGAGTATTTGTTGTACATATAGTTGAAGAATATTATTTTATGTCCATTTTATGATTATTTAATTATGGTTATGTGAGGAATGGTTGTGAGAGCACGTGGGCTCACTTCAAGGTATATATTTCTCTTCTCCGCTCCTGAGGGAGCATGGGGCCAACAGTGTGGTTTGCCTCCATATTAAGTATTCATATGCTAGGGCAGTAGTGTTTCGGTAGCAATCTGTGTTACATGGTGAGATTGCCAGCCCCACGCACAACACCTTACTAGTCTCATTGGACGACATGCATGAGTGTGTGTGTGATAGCTGAGTGTGTGCTCTTGCAGTAGTGGTTTCCGTAGCAACCTGTGTTACATGGTGAGATTGCCAGCCCCACGCACAACACTTTACTAGTCGCATTGGATGACACACATGAGTGTTTGTGTGTGTGGGATAGTTGAGTGTGTCAGGTGGCGGCGTAGGACAGTTTGACAGGTGACAGCGTGGTGTTTCTCATTCAGTATTATATTATGATTTTAACTATTCTGTGCTTTGTTTGCTTCTTCAGATTAGCATCGGGCACTGTTGGGTGTTTTGTTTTGTTTAGTTTCGTTTAGTTCGCTAGTTTATTTGTTTAATGTTTGCTTTGTCACTGAATGGGCTGTAAAAATAAATATAGCCCCTGCCTCTAGAATCAAGAGTTTTATT
Organism: Oreohelix idahoensis; assembly: GCA_024509875.1. Taxonomy (NCBI): domain Eukaryota; kingdom Metazoa; phylum Mollusca; class Gastropoda; order Stylommatophora; family Oreohelicidae; genus Oreohelix; species Oreohelix idahoensis. The sequence continues at coordinate 25,860 of JAMPIV010020346.1, forward strand.
GTTGTTCGGGTCGGTGCGAGTGTGACAAGAGAGTGATATCACACATCACAACATAATCATCATCATCATCTCGCCCACCCTTTCACATATATATAGATACATTTACATCTATAGAGCCATTACTTATAAGAGGAATTCGCTGAATTAACACAGTGGGGGTTTGAACGAGCTAAAAACCATTGCTTGAATCCTTCACAAATGGCGACGGACAGATATAAGTTAACCATTGCTCAACCCAATGCCGCATGGTTCTTGACTTCTGAATTATCCTGTGAAACCTCCCGTAAGGTAGAAGCGTCATTAACCTTCTATCTACATCTCTGCCAAGAGCAATCTAGTGCGAAGGTAGACACCTTTGACGACCCATTTAGATACTCTTGAGTTTTGGCCACTGTTGGACCACTACTGCAAAGTAAGGGAGGCAATCCGGGACACTGAACTAGAGGTAGAGATTGCACTGAACAAATCAGGTAGTTAACTGCACAGTTCTAGATGGTAGCTGTAAAAGAGAGCCGTGAAGTAAGTCACCTTCTTGCAAGACCTATCCTATGCTCCAAGGATGTCTCTATTAATATTTGGGTGGGATGCAGCTCGTTAGTTATCCCTATCGATTTTAAAATATTAAATATTCTTTTGAATTTCACACAAGAAGAAAATTTCGAACTGGAATGTAAACAAAATCAATAACTGCAATGTATACAATTGATCATTACACTTTAATAATTAAAATAGATATCTAGTAAAAGTTTCAGATATGTATTTACAAAAAAAAATCACAATCAGGAAATTAATAACTTGTCAATGTCTCTTGTCATCATATCGACCATTTGGAGACTTCTGGATTTTGCTTCCTCAAAAAAAACCAGTTACTTATCTCCTTCAGTTTCTTTATCTGCCAACTATTATGTAGCTTGATCAGGTGTAGACGTTCCAAGGTATTTAATTCACATGGACACGTAGACGGGATGCTACTACCAGGCAATGCCCAGGTGGTCCTTTACTCACACACGGCAGTCTGTTATGCTCCTTACCAGAAACTTTGTTGCGACTGTCTTTGGTAGGAATCTACAAACATGCACCGGTCTATGGGTGCTGTTCTCTACAACAAAGACGCCCCTCTGGTAATGACCGGCCACTATTGATCAGAATCCTCATTTTGACAATATAGTCCTGAGCTGGTAGTCATGCCGATCAAAAAAGTACGTCATACAACCAATAAAATAAATCTAAAGACTATGGACATCATTAAAAAATTTTCTGAATTCTGTCTTAATTAATTCCCTTTGGTCCTTTGTTATGCCAAAGTGGTTTTCCTTATAAAAATAGAGGAATTACATCAACGAAAATGTACATGAAGAAGAAAAATAGAAAAAAGAAAAAGGAAAACTCTTGTGCACCTGGCATTAAAAATCTAAGCCCTAAAAATGACTGAAAGCTTTTATAGCTAATATTGAGTAGTCCTGATAAGTACTCTAGCTGCATCAATGCTGTTCAGGGTTGAGGTTATATTCAGTTGTAGGTCAGCTTCAGTTGTCAGCGTAGTTTTAGGAGTACCAAGATAAGACTCAAGCATGTAAATCAAAGTCAATCCTAATATCAATGTTAAATATTACATCAATTTACGTAACGCCAAGATACTTTGTAACCTAACGATCAATACAAGTTTAACATACCATTCAGACACAATATTATGGATCTGAGCTTATCACTAAACAAGACGGCTCAAAAAAGTAGGTCAGACTGGCTTTTCTCAGCTATTGGCTATGGCTACGTGGCTTCTACAAGTGTGGTCAGTCCGCTGGTCGTCTTCTCAGGTATGAAATCTTGAAGTGACGTTTTGAGAGACCAGTTGAATCTTAAGCTGATTTATATTCAGTTTCCCACTCCGTAAGATTTTATGAGCCTGAGTTTGACTGGATTTCTCTTGCATCAATTTGATTGGTTTAATCTGTCTCTAGTTGAATCTCCTTTTTTCATTTCGATGGCTTTAATATTTTTGCTACCTTTGCGATTGATTGGCTATTGTTTTTGCACTTCTGATTGGTTGCTTCCCTTATCGTCTCGGAATAATTAGGTGATTCCCCAGTTGAGAATTCCAAATAGAATTATATTGCGATATTTCTAAGGGTTATTAAATTACGGGGTCATTTCCAGAATGGTTCCTGTCCGTTTTGCTATTTGATTTCCGAAGAGCTTTTTATGGTACTTGTTGTCATATAGTAATGCTCTTCATGAGAGGGTGGGGGATACACCCCTACAAATATCAGACGCCTTATTGATGGTTGGTTTGGCATGAAAATGCTAAGATAGACTGCTCCTGATTGGATCTCTCCTCAACGAAGCAACAAGGGCGTGTGGGCGAAATTTTCTCTTGTGACATACTGCTTTGTGAGACTACTTCATTGACTTCCAATTTGGTCAATGAGAAATCATAGACAGCCAGGAACACGGAATATTTAAATTCTAAATATAGGACAGCCATAGGACTGGAAGAGAATTCTAAGATTAGAAGGGAGTAACTCCAAAGTCATTACTTTGGGCCTTACGTTCTAGGATCCTACTTCACCCAGTTAGACACTTAACACACCAGAAAGAGACGGTGATGGTGAGTGACGAAGTAGGGCAATATATGATAAGATAGACATGAAGAATGAAAGCGTAAACAATACACAAGGGAAGAATTAGCAAGTAAAAGGAACGGTCGAGTTGCACTGCCGGAGAGGACTAAAGACCAGAAAAAGAGAACGAACATTTTGTCACAATGTGTTCTGGTGCCAGACTGTATCGGCTGGGCCGTTCCTCTGGACCCACCAGCTTCTTGAGGCATGCTACATGGGCAACAGCTTAACTTCTTTACCCAAGCGCCCATTCTCGAGCCATCCCCATCGTCTTGGGGGCGCGTTCTTATTGTCAGTAATGAATGAATGGGATACCACCATTTTAAATGTCGACGGGAGAGAACTAGTCCAAAATTGTTCTAGCTTTAACATTCTTTCCCTTTTTCCCCCTCTGTCACTCTTAAATCTACCAGATCATCCGCTGTGATCCAATGGTAGAATGCGCGCCCAGTTGTCAACCGCTGATGTGCAATTTATAAAAGTGGGCTGAATTCAAGGGCGTACTTAAAATTTGGCACCCGGGGTGGATTCATCCGTTTGCACCCCATAATATAACAATAAAAATATATTATGCTTGCAGGTCGATTTTTAAACAGTACAGTATTTTCATTATAGTATCCGATGGCACGCTTCTCCTGACTGTCATCCGGGAGACCGCCCCCGCACCCCCTCCCCCTCAGTACGCCACTGCTATAATTGTTCTTTCACTAACCACTTTCTTGACCATCTTAAAAAAGGCAAATGCGGCTTTTTCAGGTCTAAAACGAGACTGTTCACAAATTGTTACTTTATTTGCCAGTACATCTGGCTGTTACCTTGTTCCTGCACTGACTGGTGGGTATGATGAGATCCAGACGTCAGTGCGGGCATGGTGTGGGTTCGATAAACTGACAGCATCGTATGACTGGGGCTCTTGAGTGTGAAGTTTACTTTAGCATTCAGTCAACAGAGAGAATTCTCAACATCTTCGATTAGCGGTGGCTCGAATACAGGGAAACCATTCAGGCGCAATGTCTTCCATTTCAACCCCTTTTTTTCCTCACACTGTCTGCGTGCGTTTGTTTATGTCACTCATTATATTGCTCACGATTTTTTTTATTCCCATGTTTTATTATCATTATTTTAAAAACCAAACGGTTCCAGCTAACCGTGAACTGTAAAACGCTAATTAACCTTTTTTTTTTATTTTAAACAAGTATTTCTCTTTTTTCTTTAGTCTTTTCTACATTCTCGCTGTCTTATTCTTATTGTCTTCTTCATTCCTTACCCTCATGTTCCTTGTGGACAGAATTCTCGTCAAGCCATCTTGTTGTGTGCATATTGTTGAAGCTTTTTGTTTTTGTTTTTGGTCTTGTGTCTGTACGAGACGTGTTCAAATGAAACCCGTCCGTGCTGCGCCAAGTGGACATTCGTAGGAGGAGCATAATAACGTCACATCTGACGTAATAAGCACATACGAATGTACAAGTGTGTAAGTGTTCATTCTTCTAGTATTCATTGGTTGTGCTGCAGACCGTTAAAATAATGGCTGGTGTGATAAGGAATCCGTCCAAAAAATTCAAGTCACAGATTTCCGCCGGTAAGGTTGTTCTGACCGCATTTTTTGATCACGAAGGGCTTCTATTGGTAGACTTTAAAGAGCCTGGCGTGAACATCAATGCCATCCGCTACAAAGACACACTAGACAACCTGCATACAGCCATCAAGAATAAACGACCCAGCATGCTTTCGCAGGTGTGATTCTGTTGCACGACAATGCTCGTACACATGTTGCGAACATTGTGCAGGAAGCGTTAGTCTCGGACGGCATCCGCCGTCTACCCAAGCAGTGGGATGCGTGTCTGAATGCCTATGGTGACTATTTCTAAAGGACCCCAGTGAGTACTTGCTTCATAACAATTGCTGTATTTAATTTTACTACTCCTGCTGATGTACCTTACATACATTTGTTATAAAGCCACTGGGACGGGTTTCATTTGAACACGCCTCGTATATGTTTTGTGCTTGTCTTTGTTTTGTTTGTTTGTTCTTTCTGGTTGGCTTAAATATTCAGCAGGGTGGGGTAGTCAGTCCCATGCCGATCCCTCCATTGTTACCTTCTACATACTTTGTAAGGCACATTGTTATTATTATTTGCACCCTCCTTATAGCCCCCCGTAGAGCACAGGCGATTGTGGCCATCATGATCATAATCTTGCCTTCTTTATTATCGTTGTCGTCAACGTCTTCTTCTACTTCTGAAAAGTTAACCCTATCCGATTTAGAGCGTGATGATCAGGCCGCCATTGCGGATCAACTTTTTAACGTATTTTTACTCTGCCAATCTTCCTACTAAGCACTCCAAGCCACCCCTGTCCTGCGCCATCTGTACAGCGTCTATCCATGTCTCTTCTATCCCTGTTATGTCTTTCTCCAGTTCTCTTAAATGGATACCTGACTCTACTCTTTGAGGTAAGGAAGGAAAAGGCAGCGGGCAAGGGAACTAGTCACCACCCAACTCTCGATGTTGGACCTAGTATGGCAAAGTCTCTAACACTTCACTCCACTACAGCAGTACCTGCTATGGGACTACCTTTTTGTTTACCAGTTCTCTTCTCCATGTACTTTTGGCTTTGCATCGCTCTCTCTTACCCTGGATATTCTAGAATAAGGACTCTCTCCTGATGATGATGGCTGGTTGTCTTCATGTGTATCATATCCAAGACCTATGTCTTCTTCTTCAATCTTGTTCTACTGGTTTTTGTCTGTTGTTTTTTCCCATCAGTTCCACATTAACCATCTTGTCATAACATTCAAATCTGTCTATTCTGTGAAAGTTCACGGTGCAGTTCCCGGGGTGTGGGGGGGGGGGTGTCTTTGAAGAGACAAAGAAAGAATTTAGGACTACTCCTCCCTCAGGCTTTTCGACGTGGGGGTGGGGGGAGAGACTAATATGAGTTTGTGCACGAGACTGTCATCCTAATCATGTAAATAAAAATACTACAGACACCACTACTGCAAGAGCATGTGAACACTTAGCGCAGGCATCCTGGGTACCCGCTGATGCAGTGGCGTCATGGTCCATAAAGAGCCAAAAGGAGAATGATGAAGAGGATAAATCTAAATGCGCGTCTCGTGTGGTTCCCCGGGGGGGGGGGGGGGGCTTGTGAGGAAGCAACGAAAGAACAGGACAATTGTTCATACTTGTATCGCAGGAGACAAATAATGTAAGGTTGTGTATGGGGATGGCAACTTCATACTGAGATCAGCTGTGAAGGTATCTATATCTAATAAGAGTAGTGTATTATAGATAACCTTACTTGCTGCCACATATATATATATATATCTCAGTCAGAATTATTCTGGAATAGTGTGATGACTACGTTGTATGTCTAGGGTATGTGTATGATGAAGTGTAAGTCATAACAACAACAGACAGATAAACAATTTAATTTATTTTCAAATAACAATATGTATTCATTTCTGTCATGAATGAATATGTGTCCTGATTCAAATACAAAGGGAACCAGGAATCACAATCAATTTTAATTACAAGTTATATGTACAGAATTTATCAATATGAATATTGTAGTGACATATATTATTAAAAATATCCTATGTGTGTCAGTTGTGTAGTAGTAATATGAGGTAATACTGGTTTTTTGTTTTGTTCAAGCTCTGTTGGTATTTGTCATCATGACTTCAATAGTTTGTCTTTATTGGAACTAGTATTGGAGATGTTCTCAGTTCCTGATATTAAAAACAATTTACTTCCCCTCTTAAGTTTATGTTACAATGTTATTTTAAGATGGGGGGTACATAATTTTGAGCTCAGCTGGCCACATCAGCTTATCTTGCGTGATGGCGGCAGGAAAAGGACTCCTCTGCTCGATTCTCCGCTGTGCTCTGGAGACACCTCACTGATAGCTAAATGGACCAAGGAGTATGCTGTCCGACTCTGGATTCAGCAAAGCTCTGACCAGGTGCTGCTCAATACCATCAAGACCACGGTCCCTGAAAACAAGAAGGATGTACCTTCTACTTCATAACTAATTTATACTCTCTTTTTACACTGAGCACAATACATCACAAACATTGAGTTCAGAGCGTTAGGCCAACTGTCAGCTTCATCTGAAATACTTTATACCAGTATTAACCTCCTTAATGGTTACTACGCCTCTGCACTTCCAGCATTATTTCTGTCTAATCAATCATCTAGGTGTCAGTGTACTGTTTGGCCATTCCATGCAGTTTTACTTTCCTCCGACACCTTCTGTTCAGGCTGGAGCATTATAGGCTTTACATCATGTTTGCTACTGAACTACACATATATACAGGCATAAATTAACAATTCACATTCAATTTTCATTAAAAGATACTGAATGTTTCAAGCTTACCACAATTCATGGAAAAAACACAGATACTTATATTTGCCATGAATTCAGGCACAAGTTCTGGCACAAATTCCCATCTGCTTATGTTCCAGGCTTTTATTTAGCAAAAATATGAGCTGGCTTCAACGCACTGTTGCTTTATCAAGCTTATTTGAACTAGTGGTCTCGAACTAACGCTCCTAAGTGATATATATCAGCGAGTCTGGCCAATGGAGCCACGTTTCGACTAGTGTTTGAGAAAATTTTACTTTCCTACGTCTCCCCTAACAACCTATGATGGCATTTATAGCCCGTCTAATCGTGTTTAGCCTTACATATCATTCCAGCCAATCAGTTCAAATGTAACTTGTGGCCCATTTCCCGTACAATGGTGGTGTAAAAAAATCTACCACTGAGCGATTCTGATTTTGGGTGTTGTCTGACAGCACCATCATTTTATTTTGGCTATAACTTGTTTATTCCTAGACTATTTGCGTAACGTTTTACATATTCTTTGTCAGCAAGCCCTAAGGAACCCAAATATACAAATTGAAAGAGCAAAATGGCTGCGTTCAAAATATGCAATTTCTTCTACCTCCTGTTTCGAAGATGTGCTGTCTGGGTACTGTAATGTTTTCAAACGTAAACCCATCTAATGTTATCTTTTCTAATAAGCGTTTTTCAGGATTTTAAAACCTAACTCTGGGGAGGTTAGTGTTTTTATCACTGTCCGTCTGAAAAAAAGTTAGTGCATGTGGCCTTACACGCGTGATAGTAGTAATTGTGTATCGCGCGACGCGTGTTCGGCTTTATGCCTCTCCCTTCTCTCTATCCTTTAGTCCCATCTGTCTTTTAGTTACGCCGTGTATAAAATGGAATGAATGAAATATTAAATTAGGTCATTGATCAGCTTGCGTATCTCAATGTTTTTCCAAGAAATACAGCACACGTTTCATTGAAGAAAGCGGGTATAATACAGTAAGCTTTTACTATCAACGTGAAGCGTTACAATTTGCAGACGAAGCAGAAAACAAGGGGGATTTCGAGTACTGTCATTGTGACAGCACTGTTCTTTACCATTCTTCTTCCTTTATTAAATTTATTTGTTAGGCTTTGCATTTACCTTTTAATTTATATATGTGGATTAGAATATTTCACGACACCTCCCCTCTTAAAACAGACATCCCATGTCAGTCCTTTATTCTATATACACATAGATAAATGTAAGTCAACTTGACTTTACTCTGCTGTGGTGCTATCATGGTTTTATGTAGTTGGGTCCATTCAGAGTAGGCACTACTCATGAAATCTGCCTCAGACTTCTACAACCAATAATATATTTCGGTTATGTTACTGAACAGCCGCAAGTGTGAGTGCTTGTCTTAATGCTGCTTCGCAACCCGTATTCACCATTTCTCTTCTCTGAGTCTGCGCAATGACATGTCCAGAGAACATTATATTTCCCTCAAAATGTACGTTATGAGGAGATAACATATACCTGGTGATAGCAGAGTTTTCGTAGTGGATCCCATAATCTTCTTATTATCCTGTATGAAACATTCGGAATATCCTCAATCAAAGAGGCAACTCAGGGATTCATTACGTTCCTCCGAAATGTTTACATCCAACAATTTTCTCATCATTCTAGAGAAGACACTAGGCGCATTCTTCAATCCAAATGGCAATCTATTAAACTCATAGTGTCCTTCTGAGGTACTAAAAGCTAGGTATATGGTCTAACCTCAGGCTTTACTGGAATCTGATAGTATCCTTTACTCAGATCCACTTTTGAGAAATATTTAGCTTTATTTAGTCTGGCAAACAGCTGATTTGTATCCGGCAATGGATCCACCTGTCCTTCTGTAATAGCATTCAGGCTCCTGTAATCTATACAGAGTCTATGTTCTCCAGAGGGCTTCCTTAAGAGTACAACACCGGAACTATACGTAGATTCACTGTGCGAAATAATTCCTTCCTTCAACAGATAGTCTATCTCTTCCTTCAAAGCTTTCTCCTTAGCAAACGGAATCGAATATGGTTTCATACAGACAGGTGTGGGGTCTATCAGTTTCGTATCATATTCCAATAGGTTTTTGTATGCCCTGGTCGGTCTGTTAACACCTCTGCATGATTATTTTTAGAACCTGTTGCACTCTCTCTTTCTGAGTTTTTTCGTTAAATGTGTACTGATTTTCACCTGTGCTGCTGTCTCACAGGGGTGTAATGGATATTCAAATGATGAAAGTGGTTCCTTTTTCATCTCCATGGCGATGGACAAGGTCAACAAGTGTGTGTCTCTTCCTGATGTTCTCTTTCCAAATATTTCTTCAGGAGATTCACATGATAGATTTTTTCTTTCCCCTTCTTATCTATCTTATAATTTGTTCTAGACACCTTCTCTAAAACTGTATATGGACCCTGCCATCCAATTTGTAACTTATTCTGACTCCCGGGCAAAAGAAGCAGTACCTTCTCTCCCACAGCCAAATTTCTGTCTTTCGCCTTCCTGTTATAATAGGCAGCATGTTTCTTCCTGGCTTGTTTCAAATTTTCATTGGCAAGTTTCCAGCCAGTTTTTAAACGAGTGGTCAGCTCATTCACATATTGGTATGAAGATGTAATGTTTTCCTCTGCCCTTTTCATCAGTCCACGTTCTTAACAAAGCTACATATGGACCTTTAATTAATTGTGTGGACCTATTTGTCCATGCACCGGTATGGTCTCTTCCACTCGAAGCTTTATAGTGATGATTTTTCTTCCCAGAATTATCATGCATAAAACGACCGCTACCAATTTTTCTTTTGGGGCTTTCTCCCCACTTAATATTCTTGATGAGAGATTTCCTCTCTACATCCTCTTCCTCCAGTTTGTTTAAGTCCGATTGAGGGATTTTGGGCTTATCCTGGGGTAAGACATCTTTTTGCACTCTCCGCATAGTGGCCATTGTAAAACAGTTAAGTGAAGCTTGTCCGTGAAAAGGGGCTTCCCATTCCATTTGGTCCACTTTATCAAATCTATTTTTTCTTTTTTATTATCAGGCCTAATTTTGCCCCGTGGCGTGTCCAGGTCCTGATCCATGTTCCCACTTGTGGGTGTTCCCTCCTGTGCTATGCTACACCTTTCTACAAAATTCTCAATGTCCCATCTTGCTTTGGGCCAATAATAATTGTGAGCCACCTTTTGAATGATGGTACCTATCTTCTCATGGCCCCCATCTGGTTTCCCATGTAGGCTCCTTATTAAGTCTGCCCTATATCTTTTAGGAAGTACCAGCTGTCCCTGAACTTTGGATCTAGCTCCAGTCTTCCTATACATCAACTTGTTTTTCATGTAAAAAAATCTCCCTTGCCTGGAGTTGTATGACAAGTTGACAATTTTCTGAAACAAGGCTTGAGTGTTTTATCCCCAGCCTGTGCCTTCCTCATCTCTTCTGGAGTGGTATCCAACATAATATCCTCCTCCTGTCTTGAGGTCGACCTGACCTGAAGGGTTGCCATATACACAGGTTTCCTTCTGCAACGGTCAGTGTCATGATTGTCCATCTGACAATTCTTACACCACCTTTTTCCTTGGTTGAAAGATTTTCTTTCATCGAATTGTGGGAATTTATTTTTATTTTCATACCGTGGCCTATCAAATTGGTGCTTACCTTTGTTTTGATCCCTAGGATCAAATTTATTAAAGTTCTGTGGTGCCCTAAAGTTATCCACTTGTTTCTTTTTATTACCTGTTACCTCTGCTTGAGCTGCTTGATAGCTTTCAGCAACATTTAGCAACTCACCCAGCCTCTCTGCACCTTGTTCCATGAGAAACTTTCTCAGGTCTGGAGCCATGGACTCTCTTAATTGCTCTATAAGGACCATTTCCTTAAGATCTTGGGTTTTCCCCAGAGAAGTCCATTTCTCCAAGTATGTCTCTATTCGTGCAGAGAACTGGTGATAGGTTTCACCTGACAGTAGTTTAGCATTCCTAAATTTTTTCCTATAAAATTCTGCATTCTTTTCATATCTTAACAAAAGAGCCTGCTTTAGCATGTCATAATTTTCCTGATCACCTCTGCTCATTTTTTTGCAAAAACTTCATAAGCTGCCCCACGAAGTCCCTGAGATAAATTTAAGCTCCACCTTTCTCTCTCTAACCCATACGTGGTAGCTAATAGTTCATACCTATTTAGGTAGCTCTCTATATCATCGTCTTTCTCAACAAAATGATCTAAATGAAAATTCATAGCTGAGGTTGAGGCTCCTTGAGTAACCGTAGCATCAGAGGCAAAGGGACTGGCACCATTTTCAGGAGCATGGCCTTGAACCTCAAACTCCCTTAGTCGTAACTCATGTTCCCTTTGTAATCTTTTATCTTCTGCTTCCCTTTCTGAAGCTCAATTCTTCTCTTCCCTTTCTGCAGTCAATCTTCTTTCTTCTGCTTCAATTTCTTCAGCTAATTTCTTCTCTTCCCTTTCTGCAGTCCTTTTTCTTCTTCTGCTTCCCTTTCTGCAGCTAATTTTTCTCTTTAGCCTCAGCCCTCAATCTCAACCTCTTAGCTTAGCCTTTCTGCAGCCTCAAATCTTTTGTCTTCTCTTTCTGCTTCCAATTTCTTAGCCTCAGCCTCAATCTGCAACCTCTTAATTTCTTTTTCAGCCTCTAACTTTCTTTCGGCTTCAAACCTTCTTTCTTCGCGTTCAATAAATTTGTCACATTCCGTAGTGACATAGGCAACCATAACTTGCCCATCTAATCCTAACTCTTTTGCAGTCTGAACAGCAGCAGATCGAAATTTGGCCAGGTCCGCCATTGTCTATCAGGTAAATTTATACAATGTCTAACCAACAATTCAATCTCTAAATAGATATCTAATGGACAACACAGGCACCGTGAGCTCAACCTTATTTAATTCCACCCAAGGATACCTTTTAATTCTTATATTCCCTGAAGTGAATTACCCCCAATATTTTTAATAGGGAAAGATTCAAAATTCCAAGAGCGAGTCCCCAATATATGTGGTGAAGTGGGATGTTATAAATATTTATAGGGGACTTAGTGTACTGACTGAGATCAGCTGTGAAGGTATCTATATCTAATAAGAGTAGTGTATTATAGATAACCTTACTTGCTGCCACATATATATATATATATATCTCAGTCAGAATTATTCTGGAATAGTGTGATGACTACGTTGTATGTCTAGGGTATGTGTATGATGAAGTGTAAGTCATAACAACAACAGACAGATAAACAATTTAATTTATTCCACCACACTTGACAACACTGTGACACTCACATACATAAAACACTCTACAAGGATATCTTAAAGGAGTCACTGATAACTTTTCAAATAACAATATGTATTCATTTCTGTCATGAATGAATATGTGTCCTGATTCAAATACAAAGGGAACCAGGAATCACAATCAATTTTAATTACATGTTATATGTACAGAATTTATCAATATGAATATTGTAGTGACATATATTATTAAAAGTATCCTATGTGTGTCAGTTGTGTAGTAGTAATATGAGGTAATACTGGTTTTGTTTTGTTCAAGCTCTGTTGGTATTTGTCATCATGACTTCAATAGTTTGTCTTTATTGGAACTAGTATTGGAGATGTTCTCAGTTCCTGATATTAAAACAATTTACTTCCCCTCTTAAGTTTATGTTACAATGTTCATTTTAAGAGGGGGGGGTACATAATTTTGAGCTCAGCTGGCCACATCAGCTTATCTTGCGTGATGGCGGCAGGAAAAGACTCCTCTGCTCGATTTCTCCCCTGGGCTCTGGAGACACCTCACTGATAGCTAAATGGACCAAGGAGTATGCTGTCCGACTCTGGATTCAGCAAAGCTCTGACCAGGTGCTGCTCAATACCATCAAGACCACGGTCCCTGAAAACAAGAAGGATGTACCTTCTACTTCATAACTAATTGATACTCTAGTTCTACACTGAGCACAATACATCACAAACATTGAGTTCAGAGCGTTAGGCCAACTGTCAGCTTCATCTGAAATACTTTATACCAGTATTAACCTCCTTAATGGTTACTACGCCTCTGCACTTCCAGCATTATTTCTGTCTAATCAATAATCTAGGTGTCAGTGTACTGTTTGGCCATTCCATGCAGTTTTACTTTCCTCCGACACCTTCTGTTCAGGCTGGAGCATTATAGGCTTTACATCATGTTTGCTACTGAACTACACATATATACAGGCATAAATTAACAATTCACATTCAATTTTCATTAAAAGATACTGAATGTTTCAAGCTTACCACAATTCATAGAATAAACACAGATACGTTGACTAGCAATGAATTCTGGCACAAATACTAGCACAAATTCCCATCTGCTTATGTTCCAGGCTTTTATTTAGCAAAAATATGAGCTGGCTTCAACGCACTGTTGCTTTATCAAGCTTATTTGAACTAGTGGTCTCGAACTAACGCTCCTAAGTGATTATATCAGCGAGTCTGGCCAATGGAGCCACGTTTCGACAAGTGTTTGAAAAAATTTTACCTTCCTACGTCTCCCCTAACAACCAAAGATAGTATTTATAGTCCGACCAAATCGTGTTTAGCCTTACATTCATTCAGCAGCTCCAATCAGTTTCAAATGTAACTTGTGGGCCATTAATTTCCCGTACAATGGTGGTTGTAAAAAAAATCTACCACTGAGCGATTATGCCGAAATTTTGGGTGTTCAATGTCTGACAGCATGCACCATCTATTTTATTTTTGGCTATAACTTGTAATTAATTCCTAGACTATTTTTGCATAACGTTGTACATATTCTATTGTCAGCAAACCCTAAGGGAATCCAAATATATATTTATTTAAAATAGACGCTTAAGTGGCTGCGTCTATTAAGAGTATGTGTATTATAGATAACCTTACTTGCTACCACATATCTATATATCTCAGTCAGAATTATTCTGGAATAGTGTGATGCTACGTTATGTGTCTAGGGTATGTGTATGGTGAAGTGTAAGTCACAACAACAGACAGATAAACAATTTAATTTAATCCACTACTCTTGACAACACTGTGACACTCACATACATATAACACTCTACAAAGATATCTTAAAAGAGTCACTGATAAACTTTCAAATAACAATATGTATTCATTACTGGCATGAATGAATATGTGTCCTGATTCAACTACAAGGGAACCAGGAATCACAATCAATTTAAATTACAAGTTATGTACAGAATGTATTTAATATGAATATTGTAGTGACATATATTATTACAAATGTTCTATGTGTGTCAGTTGTGTAGTAGTAAAATGAGGTAATACTGGTTTTGTTTTGTTCAAGCTCTGTTGGTATTTGTCATCATGACTTCAATAGTTTGTCTTTAGGGACTAGTATTGGAGATGTTCACAGTTCCTGATTTTAAGACAAGTAAATTCCCCTCTTAATGTTAATTTTAAAAGTCAGTTCAAGATGAGGGGACATAATGTTGAGCTCAGCTGGCCAATTCGCTTATCTGGCGTGATGGCGGCAGGAAAGGACTCCTCTGCTCGAATTCTCCTCTGGGCTCAGGAGACACCTCACTGATAGCTAAAAAGACCAAGGAGTATGCTGTCCGACTCTGGATTCAGCAAAGCTCTGACTAGGTGCTGCTCAGTACCATCAAGACCACTGTCCCTGAAATCAAGAAGGATGTACCTTCTACTTCATAACTAATTTATATTTTCTTTTTACACTGATCACAATACATCACAAACATTGCGTTCAGAGCGTTAGGCCAACAGTCAGCTTCATCTGAAATACTTTATTCCAGTATTACCCTCCTTAATGGTTACTACGCCTCTGCACTTCCAGCATTATTTCTTTCTAGTCAATCATCCAGGTGTCAGTGTACTGTTTGGCCATTCCATGCCGTTTTACTTCTCTCCGACACCCTCTGTTCAGGCTGGAGCATTTTAGGCTTTACCTCACGTTTGCCACTGAACTACACATATATATATACAGGCATAAATCAACAATTCACATTCAATTTTCATTAAAAGATATTAAATGGTTCAAGCTTACCACAATTCATACGAATAACACAGATACGTTGATTAGCAATGAATTCTGGCACAAACTGGCACAAATTTCCATCTGCTTATCTTCCAGGCATTTATTGAGCAAAATATATGCTGGCTTCAACGCACTGATGCTTTATCAAGCTATTTTAAACAAGTGGTTTCGAACTAACGCTCCCAAGTGTGTATATCAGCGAGTCTGACCAATGAGCCCCGTTTCGACAAGTGTTTGAAAAAATGTTACCTTTCCCCGTCTCCCCTAACAACCAAGATAGTATTTATAGCCCGACCAATCGTGGTTAGGCTTTCATTTGTTGCGCTCCAATCAATTTGGAGTTTACATGGTAGGCTATTTATGTAACGTAAATTTTTTTCAAACACGTTAAAAAAAAATCTTATGAGCAGAAATGATTTTATGCTGTCAGGCACCCCCAATATTTAATTTTGGGTATAATTTATTAATTCCTGGACTATTTGCGTAACGTTTTACATATTATTTGTCAGCAAGCCCTAAGGAACCCAAAAATACTAATTTAAAGGAGCTACGTGGCTGCGTTCAAAATATGCAATTTCTTCTATCTCCTGTTTAGAAGATGTGCTGTCTGGGTACTGTTATGTTTTCAAACGTAAACCCATATAATGTTGTCTTTTCTAATAAGAGTCTGTTATGATTTATAAACCTAACTCTGGGAAAGGGTAGTGTATTTTATCACTGTCCGTCTGAAAAAAAATTAGTGCATGTAGACTTACACGCGTGATGGCAGCATTTGCGTATCGCGCGAAGCGTGTTTAGTGTTCGGCTTTCTGCCTCTCCCTTCTCGCTATCCTTTTGTCCATCTGTTCGTTCGTTTTGGTAACGTAATATAATTAATGTTTACAGCACACGTTTCATTGAAGAAAGCGGGTAATAATACAGTAAGCTTTTACTATCAACGTGAAAGCGTTACAATTTGCAGACGAAGCAGAAAACAAGGGGGATTTCGAGTACATTCCTTGTGACAGCACTGTCATTTTACCATTGCTCTTCTCTTTATTAATTTTATTTGTTAGGCTTCAATATTAAAATTAGGTCATTGTTCAGCTTGCGTATCTCAAATGTTTTTCCAAGAAATACAGCACACGTTTCATTGAAGAAAGCGGGTAATAATACAGTAGGCTTTTACTATCAACGTGAAGGCGTTACAATTTGCCGACGAAGTAGAAAACAAGGGGGATTTCGAGTACAGTCATTGTGACAGCACGGTTCTTTACCATTCTTCTTCCTTTTATTAAATTTATTTGTTAGGCTTTGCATTTTCCTTTTAATTTATATATGTGGATTAGAATATTTCACGACAATCAGGTTGTCAGCTCCATGCAAAACCTAATATACTACTGGACAAAAGTTAAGGGCCGCCATTCAGTTTAGACAAGGTTTATATAATTCTTCGTGAGCAGGGTCGATTTTCTACATGTCCGGTAGCTTGAAATCTCTCAAGAAGTCTCTGAATGGTAGAGTGGGACACTGCTAAACGTCTTGCAACATGACGAACAGATTGACCATCCTGAATCCATGCTATGGCTCGACCACGGTCTACAGTGCTGAGACTTCTCCTTGGTGGCATGGCTAATGCAGTGATCATTTCGACCACTTGTCATACTGATTTATTGCATACCAACGGTGAACACTCTTTACCGATGATCATTTTCCACGTGCATTCAAATTCAACTCACTTTTTCACCTTTTGAACTAGTGGGGCGTGTTGCAAAAACCACGAGTTTTTGCAGCAACAATGGCAATTTTCCCGTGCGGGTTAAAGTGACCCAGTTTTTGGACATTTAAAAAAAATTAACCTAGTGCACACAGAAATGTATACATATTTCTCTGAGCTCAGTTTTAATGACATTTTCACTTGTCTTTACAGTTTGCCAATCAATTATATAAACCTTGTCTAAACTGAATGGTGGCCCTTAACTTTTGTCCAGTAGTATATTTAGTCGCCTTGTATGACATTCCTGAGGGGACAGTAAGCTTGTTCTTTTTCTTTTGGTCTCATCGGAGACCCCGGAAACTACTGGGGTAAATTTTTGAAAATTTGATTTTTTTTTTTTAGTCATTTGGATCTTCTAATGTTTTAAAATTTGGTAAGTTGTTCAACCATTTTATCGGCGTGTTTAATTCTCAGTCACCTTTTAATTTAATTTCCCGTTAATGGAGAATATATAGTCTCCAATATTTTAGGCCATTATTAAAACTTTTTGTATTTCTGTCTTGTGGCTTTTCGTTATTACTATTGTTAATTTTTCTGTTTTCTGTGTGTTGATATTCATGTCATGGTCCAGGCATCTCGTGTTAACAAGATGTATAATCCCTGTATTGATGTTGAATAATCTTGAGGATAATTCCATCCTTGGCGCGCGGTTCTGTTTTTAAAATGGTCGTACCATTTATATTCTTTTTCTTCCTCTCAGACTCCAACGTTTATCTTCTATTTGAATTAGGAATCCATTACACGTTCCTTCCTCTTCTCGAGTACTCCTTCATAACCTTACGTTATTAAATTAGTCTAGTATACCCGGCTCTCGACTTATGCTTCGGTTACGTTCTGCGAAAACTTCGCATAAATTGAAACCGCATATATTGAATGCATTAAAATATCAAGAACAGGTGTAGTGTGTAAAAACGTAAAATATAATTCTCAAAGCTGTTTCATCCACATTTAAGTGATATTAATATATCAGAAATGAACATAAACAGATTATTTTATTCATCTGGAATAATATTTGGTGTTCGTTAAAAATTGATGCGATTTGTCAAAATCATGACGGGATTTCAAAATGAGGTCGACATTTCATAAGTAGGGAGCATTCTTCTTCCTTTCATGTTCAATGCAGAGCGTTAGTGTTTTCTTCATTTTCCCCGTTAGGAGGTTTCAAATAATTCTGTTTATTTTAGCAGAGAGCTACGTAGAATTAACGGCAGCAGTACGATTTTTGTTAGCGTTGTATAAAGTGAGATGCTCTCTTTCGTTTATTTACTTCTCAGTCAGTAGCAGAAGCACTTGTAGGACATTTAGGAGCCATAATAATCAATAAGATTAAAGCAGTGACCAATAATCAGGATGGTAAGTGATGCATCCCTAGATCACAACAGCACAAATCCGCACCAGGCAATGCCTACTGCGAGACTAAATAATATTACCCGGACAATGTTGCTACTTCCCGATCAGATACTTTCCACGTATGAACCCAACAATTTCCACAACCCTTTATGGAATCCCTATGAAAAATTACCGCACAATATTTTCTTATATACCAAAAGCTTTTTCATGTATAGCACAAAATATCCCACTTGACTTCGTTTTCCGCACAAATTTGTGGGAAATTTCCCACAATGCTAGTGTAAAAACAGTGAGTGCGCCACGTTTTGGCGGAAGAGTAACAAGTGTTGACACATCCAGTCACTTAACGCTCCATCACAAGGAATCGCGTAACAGCGATATTTTCTGGCAAATAACGAGTAGCCATTAGAATTTGGTCACCTCCATATTAGCGAAATTGCATATGACGAATTGGCATAAATCGAGGATATATATATATATATATATATATATATATATATATATATATATATATATATATATATATATATATATATATATATATATATATATATATATATATATATATATATATATATTGTCACGGGTTGCCTCCCCTTGCTCTGCAGTAGTGGTCCAACAGTGGCCAAAGCCTAGAGTATCTAATGTGGAGCCATTTAGTAAATGTAATGACTACTCTTGGCAGAGTTGTAGATTGAAGGATAATGATGCTTTTACCTCGAGAGAGTGTCCACAAGATATTTCAGAAGTCAAGAACAACGCTGAATGAGTCTGTAAAATTTTTATCTGACCCGCCCCTTTTGTGAACATGGATTATCTTCTAATTAGCTCGCTCAAGCCCCCAGCTAATTTAATTCAGCGAAATTCCTCTTATTATTATCATTGGCTCTTCAGATGTAGATATAGCTACATATATTAAAATCAGGATTCACACGTGTGAATTTCGCATTTTAATAATTAATTCACCTATGAATTTATTAAAACAACATATAACACATTTGATGATTAATTATTTTGGAATATATGTAAATAAATATGAAATGGTAATTATGAGAAATTATGGTCCATCATAGATCTCGGTTTGGGAGATGAAAATATTGTCTTTTGATTTGGCCTGCTAAGATTATAACTTAGCTTCCAAATTGCTGAAATGTTGGTGCTGCTGGTTCGCCACTTCGTCTCTATCGCAAGGGCACGTCTCCAAATTATTCTAGATGTAACCGCTTCTGGTCAAGGCAGGGATCTTCACCACCCGTGGAATGAAGGTTTTACGTGTCGATCTCAAGCTTTGAACCACAGAGTAGTACAGCTGGTAACGTGAGTAGAACCTCAAATGGTCTCTCCAATCCGTACCACCAACTTTAGAGGTAATAAAAGATCACGTTCTGCCGCTAAGTATTTGTTTTCCTGATTTAGATCAGGCGCCTCTCCCCGATGTCCGTCATCGATTCTTTTATCATAATTTGTACTCTCCCTGAATGTACGAGATATAACTCAGGGGATGTGATTAAACAATCACCATTCTTTTAGTTAATGTAATGAAAAATTTCAACTGGACAGCGGGAAGTGGCTTGTGCCTGAAGGAACAAGTTTAAGCATACATACAACACATTACAAATGATGATATACATATGAGGTTATCATTATTCACTTCCTTTCTAGACTTGGAGTCTGAGGTTACCTCTGCTTTTGGTTCTTCCGTGAGATGTAGGATGAAACAATCACTAGCGCTTGCTGTGGTGTTTCACAATTGTATCCTTTTCACATGCTGAGGTTGCCAGCTTAGTATGAATCACTAACATCACTATCAAATATGAACATGTCAAATTCACAGCATTAAAAAAAATATGTTACACTCACCTCAATAATTGAGAAATCTTAGACACCTTGCTCAATAGAATAGTTTTGGCAATTTAACACAGATGCCTCGAACATACGTCTGGGGTATTATTTCTATTTCATAATCCCTCTGTGACATGTGAGTGGTCCTGTAGAATTCCGGGTTCTGTTTTAATGTTGGCGAGTTTCCTACTGATGTACAGAGATGCTCTTAATACGTTTTTGTGCATACGGTACTATACATTTAGAATCCGACTCTATTCTGTGGCAAGGTTCGAGCTGTCTACGTTGACGATTTTAGGAATGCAGTACCGTATGTCAAACTTTTCTACGTTATATCGTAAATTCGCAGCCCACGCTTCCATCTGGCGTTTTCTGACAAACTCCCAATCAACGCGGTTGTTTATTGGCGCCTCACATTCCACCCAATACATTCAAAGTTCATATTATGAAAACTTTTCCTCATGTAGTATTCTGTATGACTCATGCGTTTGAAAATTTCAAACAGTCATCCTCCTTTTATGGAGTTTCTACATCCGACAATTCTTGGTAATGTTTACGTTACAACATCTTACAATACCTGATCATAACCAGGCTGTCCGGAAGTTTCCTTTCATCATTCGTCCTGCTCGCTCTTCCAGATGTCTTTCAAGATTGCGTTTATCTTTAATCACCTAACCCTGCAGTCGAGTCGGAAGTAGTTATGCAATCTTAAGCAAAAACTTCGTGCTTGCATTTACCTGGAGTGAATATGGTATTATCACGTTTTAGGGACTCAATTAATCTCTCCGGTATGAGCGAAACGTTTGTCTGGCCCTTTCATGCACCGAAGCGTGAAACGTGAACAATGACAGTAGGGAAAAAGAGTGTCCTACAATAGAATAATGCATCTAATTCAAGTACGCACAACAAATGTAGTTCTGCCGGAGAGGAAAAGAGAGCGCACAAATTATGTCACAAACACACACACACACACACACACTCACACACACATATATATATATATATATATATATATATATATATATATA
This sequence comes from Oreohelix idahoensis, assembly GCA_024509875.1. Lineage (NCBI taxonomy): Eukaryota > Metazoa > Mollusca > Gastropoda > Stylommatophora > Oreohelicidae > Oreohelix > Oreohelix idahoensis. Next base: position 46,826 of record JAMPIV010020346.1, read on the forward strand.
TATATATATATATATGTATATATATATATATATAACTTGTATGTGCATATATGAGTGATGTGAATCCGCTGTGTACTGAGTTATAACATTAAGATTTTATTGGACACGCTGGTAATCACATTCAGTGGCTCCAGAGTTCCAGGGCAAGACTGTGAAAATAATTGGTCTAGACTAGATCATAAAGCATGTATCCACTATTGTACCTGTCATGTGAAGCTTTGTTATCAACCTTATCCTATAATTGTACAGACAGTTGACATTAATTTTTTTTTTTCATTTTTCTCTTCTCATTCCCTATCCATCGAATCATGAAGTGACTGTTGGTGGTGTGATCTTTTCTAGTTGTCTGGGATAAATAAGTGTAGGATTTCGTTGCGATAGAATTCCTGTAGATATTTTGTCCATATGTCAGATTGGTTCTCATACACCACGTATATTCTTTACTAGTTTCATTATAAACATATACTTAAATAAGTTTATAAACTAATAAAAAGGTATTGAATCAGTTTTACAAAAAACAGTTCAAATGAGACAAGGGACGTTTCGGGTTTTACCCTTCGCTGTGGCTGGCGAAGGGTAAAACCCGAAACCTCTCTTGTCTCATGTGAACTGTTTTTTTGTAAAACTGATTCAATACCTTTTTATTAGTTTATAAACTTATATTCCTTACCAGTTTTACAGCAGCCCCTTAATTTATTTACTTAAACATATACTTACAATGTTTTTTTGTGTTTTTTTTTTTGCCTGGTCTATACTGTGCTCTTAAGTTGTCACATCTCCATGCTAAAACTATTTACTTCAAATGTCATATTCATATTTCTTTTTGATTTTTGTACCCAGAAACTTCAGAATGCCTTCTTTTTTCGTTTTCCTTTTCTGTTTATATTGTTATATTTTTTTGTTCACCTAGCCTATACACGTGAGGGTTTTAGTACAGGGCCGACACCCCTGTCTATGTAAAAAAGAAATCAAGTTACGGACTCGGCAATAAATGAACACATTTTGCTGCGGGATGGACATCTAGAGTCTGAGAAACTCGAATGACTGCCAGTGGTGAAAGCCGAAAGGAAGCCACTGACAATTAACAGAGTTGGGGAACGGCACGAAGGAAGGCCAGCGACCTAGCAAAATGGGGACGGTTTGTTGCTGCGCTACAAAACGACACTAAGCGTGATGGCCACTGACTGCTTTGTCAGTCCCCCTCAGGAATGTCATACAAGGCGACTAAATATTAGGTTTTGCAGGGAGCTGACAACCTGATCATGTAAAAGAAATTTCCAGAGCAACCATCCATGCAGGAGCAAGTGAATGCTTGATGTGGGATTGTTGCAAGCGGCCCAGTTACAGTGGTGGCACTATGTAGCGTAAGGAGCACAACGTCAAACGATGAAATAATATAAATAATATTTGACAAAGACGGTATTCCGCTAATGCCAGACCTGGACATCATTTGTTTTCTATGATGAAGTTGCCAGTCCCATACACAACCTTATATTATTTGTCTCCTGCGATACAAGTGGGAACAGTTGTCATGTTCTTTCGTTGCTACCTCACAGACCCCCCCCCCCCCCGGAACCACACGAGACGCGCATTTAGATTCATCCTCTTCATCGTTCTCCTTTTGGCTCCTTATGGACCATGACGCCACTGCATCAGCTGGTACCCAGGATGCCTGTGCTAAGTGTTCACATGCTCTTGCAGCAGTGGTGTCTGTAGTGTTTTTATTTTATTTTTATAAGGATCCAAGCAGAAGAAGAAGTCTAAATACTCTCATCTATTGTCGTTATAAGATTAATATTGTTGCATAGTGAAGCTTTTTAGAATAGTAGTTTCTGTGCTTTAACCATCTGTCGCTGAAAAACTATTTTGATTTTTGAAAGTGTATCTATGCTACATTGTGATATTTTTGAGTTGTGTCTGTTGTAAATTCCGTTTTAATTGTTATAGGTTATCCCCGCACAGAGATGCAGAACCGAACTGTGATATTACAGACTAGCGTTTAGAATACCTTTGACAGCTTAACTCTTTCTATCGTAAGTAGTCGCCACTGCGCATTACATTAATCTTGCAAGGGCCACCTAGCACGCCTGATAGGTTAATGCCATCTTATTCATGTCCTCAGTTTAAACGTATGAAACAAAAATATTTGACCAAATATATATATATATATATATATATATTCTGTTTGTATTAAAACATTCCCGTTGGAAAAAAAAATTGACCTCCATTTTGATGTCCGGTTAAAACTTAAGATGGCCGGCGTGATGCTGACCACATCAACCCTAGTGTCCCGATGGTCAAGAAAATACGGGCCTAACACTGTATTCCCAATATGCCTCAATAGGCGTGTAACGGGAGACTTTACCGTTTTTCTTTTTTTTTTTAAGGCATGCTTAATGCAGTGAGTACCTGTCCTATTGTTTCTTTGTCTCCCTAGACACCTACAAACCAAAACTTGGAATGGCAATGGCCCAGTTAACGTCACATGAGACTAACAGTATTATTGACAGAAGCAAAAGACACAATGCACAACGAATTTGAGCACGATTAAGACAATGAAGCGGTGTTTGTAATTTAATAAATACAAGGTAACAAACTGGTACGCAGAAGAATAAAGCAGCTTTAACCATTAGACGAGCTGTACACGCATTTTTTTGTTAAAGCAGAGCGAGGCGCAAAATTTGTTACCTGTCATGCAACATTATCATAATAATAATAAGATACTAAAAGATTTGAGGGGTCTAAATTCTTTACGTACCATACCAGCTGCTCTAGATTTTCATGTCCCCTCATAACCTTCTGTGACCAGGGCTGTTTATCAGTTCTGATTTTTTTAAAACTTCGTTTTATGCTATGTTGTCAGGCTGTCCAGTATCTTTGTCATACTCTCTTTTTTCCTTCAAACTTTTCTGTAGTGATAATGCAGCTAATGCTGAAGATAATGCTGAAGATAATGCTGAAGTTATAATGCAGAAGTTATAATGCAGCTTTCCTCTTGTCATAAAATATTCAAAAAATTGGATTGTTTCCTTCTCAAGATTAATAAGCGTCCTCTGTTTCTCAGGACAGCGTCATTACTTTTTTAATTCTTTATTTTCATGCATATTTTTAACCTTCCCAGAGTTGTTCTGGTACCTAAATTCATGAGGCTGGGCCGACCCCGGAGCCGTTTGCGGTTTAAAAAAAATCCCACCTCAACTGGGGATCGAACCATGGACCACCGAGCTGGGAAGCCAGTGCACTAACCACTCCGCTACCGCGGCTCCCTTTCCTTAAAAAGCGACTAATATAAAGTTGTACAAGAAGTTGACAACTCCACTTATGGATAAATTACTACTGAAACCATTACCACAAGAGATCTGATGCAGGATTTTCTTTAAAGCGGCCAGTTTCAGTGGTGGCTCCATGTTCAATAAGAAGCATAAAACTAGGATTTACGATTGTCACCGCGAGGCTTGCCCTGGCATTATTCATGCTATTGTTAGAGTGAGATAAACAGTTAGTACAGCTCACAAGAAAAAAAAAATGCATGAAAATAATAATAAATTGCTAACTGATAACAGTTCGGCTCACGTTAACTAAAAGTGAGTGATTATTAAGAGTTGTAAATAGAATGTTCGAGAACAAGAAAAAAAGGCTCGACCAATAAATTTAAGTAAAAAGATTTGGGTCAGCGAATCAGAAGAGTGGCGAGAAAAACACACCCCGCTGAAATGACCAGAGGTCATTAGTTAGTCCTGGGTTGGTCATCAGTGTGTGATCAGGTGCGGAGAAGATTTCGAGCTGCTGTGCGGACAAGATGTACCATCTGTGTTTTTACAGATAGGGTTTATACAAGGTATGAATATATATATAGATGTCCAGCCATCACTTGCCAGTGTTATCTATCGAAAGATAGTATTTGATTCTGTAGTTCACAGTTAGGGTGTATTTCTAAAAGGAGATCAGCGTTTATGCTGTCTTGTAAGTATTGGATTGTGATTATATTTTGCACAGAGTAGAATTTTGTTTCCAGGAGAGTTTTGCAGAAGCACGATTTGCCAGTTCGCTATGAGAACTTTACGACTATGTATCAAGAAATGGATGGTTATGAATATATAACGACTATGTACAAAGTAACGAAAGGCTGTAAATATGTGAAGGAAACTATAGATATTATGGAGGAGCCATGTTGAACAAAGTTTGAGTTGTCAAGAATTACATACGACTTTTAAGAAAAAGTGAGTGTCGACTTATATATGAGAACCGCAAATATGCTCTCTCATGTAAATATCAGAATGGTGAAGATATATATTAGTTATGCATGAGATGAATTTTGTTTCTAGGAATGGTTATAGAGACATGTCTGACCAGTTCGTCAAGGAAAATATTTAAGTATCTAAAAAGTATGGAATGCTAATAAAGAGCATAGGTACCACGAGTAAATAGGAGCAGATTTGGGAAGACTAAGAAAGTCTACAGGAGATAATAATATGTTAAAGAGGAATACGGAAGTTTACAAGACATAGAATTCATGTATGAGTTACCCCTATGTACAAAGACTCAGTTAATGCTTATATGCGAGCTCTATCATTTGAATGACTCATCATACGGGTTGCAATATTATGTTATTAAAAGTTTTGAAGGATCAGAATGAATTTGATTCCATCTTTAAGAGTTGCTGAAAGTAGGTCATGTTTGTTTACGCTACCACTATATGAGAAGTCACTATAACATCGAAGAAGGAACTGAACGAACCCGAGGTATACAAGAAAAGGTGTGACAGTAAGGACTGCTCGTCGGATTAACACTAAGGTGCTGCCACTTAATTATAGTTAGGGTAAGAATACTTAGCAAGATGTAACACTAAGTATTTGAGCGTGTCTAGTTAGTGTAAATAGCACTAGTCACAAATCCTATGAATGATTTAATTAAAGTGTTCAGAAATGACGTCATCAAACTTGGGGTAGAATTGCCCAGTAGTTAGGACGGAAGCGATGTTTTGAGAGAAGGGGGTTAAGTGAGTTGTTCTTAAGCACGGGATGAGAGAGGTCAGTTGGTGGTTACCATCTTGTAAGGCTGATTTGCTATGTGATATTTCATGGAAAGATTGTTTAGTAAATTATACAAGAATATGTACTTATGAACCCGATTGAAGTTATCAAAGTGTGTAGACAGTAAATAAAAGTATTTATTCATATTTTACACCAGCCTGATCTTATTCTCCTGAGCGTCAGTAGCCAGTGACCTTTGTTTACATCAGGTAATCAAGCATAGAGTGCTACCATATTTACGACGATCTTACAGCCTGCATCAATAAAAACAGTACGAGTTTCCTAAGAACACTTGGGTTATATTACAATTTATATCTGTAATCACCATCTCTGGCAATCGCCAGTAACACTACAGAAGAATATTGAAAGAAAATACTGCCACCAAATTCACCTGTCACCGAACGTTTATTTCATCCTTTTCTCACCCTGTCACACTAGACTCGATTTGGTGACACAGCCTTCCCCTCCCCCGGTCACATAAGACTTGATTTGGCACCGTGACCAAGCCCGGTCACATCTAACTTGATTTGGCGCCGTGACCAAGCCCGGTCACAAAGGATTATAATATCATCCAGGAATTTACACCTCTGGCGGAGATGGCCAGTAAAGATAGTAACTAAATAACTTCGAAGATAAAAAGAGAAGTTGTAAACTTAAATCACATCACTAGGCCTGTGACCTACTGCTAAGTAGAAGTGCCCTGTGACACAACGATGGCCATGTCCAACATTAATTTAGTAAATTAAACAATTAAATGGCATGAAATCAGTTTTACAAATTAACGGTACAAAATGGAATGAAATCAGTATTTTAAATTAATGGTACAAAATGGTATGAAACCAGTTTTACAAATTAACGGTAAAAAATGGCACGAAACCAGTTTTACAAATTAACGGTACAAAATGGTATGGAATCAGACAAACAATATATTTACATATGTTTAACTTAGCACATATACCTCAAATGTCACAGCATCGTTTGTATTTTTCATTGTTTACAATCAAGCTATTTCCCCACACATATTCTTCAGTTGTCATTGGTTGTTCGTGTGTTTATCACGTTTTATGACGTAGCAATTTTACCATATTATCCTTTACTGTAAACTTCCGTGTGATTAGACCGCTTACTTCTCGAGGCAACGGCACTAGGTTCGAAACCAGTACGTATTATTGTCACGGATTGCCTCCCCTGCTTTACAGTAGTGGTCCAACAGTGACCAAAACTCAAGAGTATTTAATATTGGCGTCCAAAGTATCTACTTGCGCGCATGATTACTCTTGGCAGAGATGTAGATAGAAGGTTAATAATACTGCTACCTAAAGAGAGCATTCACAAGATATTTCCAGAAGTCACGAACAATGTTGCATTGTGCTGAACAATTGTTAACGCATTATATCTGGTGCGTCGCCTTTTGTGAAGGATTTAAGCAATGTTTTAGCCTGTTCAAGCCCCCAGTTGGTGTAATCCAACGAAATCCCTCTTATAAGGTAAAGCTTTGTTTAGTGTAAATATATGTCTAGGTATTTATATATAGATTAACTATTCTGGCTCATACGTTTGCTTTCATATATATAACTGAATCTACTATTATTGTTTAGTTTTAAAACAGCAGATAACAAATTTAATAGTGAAATAGTCTTTAACAGGTTAAAATAAATATGGACAGATTATTGGAATTTTGATAGTTATAAATTTCTCATCATTGAGACGTATGTAGAAATTTAACTTTATACTTAAAGTTTAACTGGAATTGTCAATTTTTTGCTGGTGCCTTTTAGTTAGCGCTTAGCTTGTACGAGTGGGTCCTGCAGCTGTGGTTCATCAATTTTGTGATGACGAAAGTCTTCTCCACACTCCCTTCCACTGTCGGTGGTTAGAATGGATGCTTTTCTCTCACACTAGCTGCGTTAGTACCACAAATTGTCTGATGGCTTGTAACCACAAACATTAGAGAAATAGAAGAAACAAATGCCTGCTGAGTACATTTGTTCGTCACCAACTAACAGGCCCATTATCGTGCGCTCCACCCACCAATGTTAACCTCTCAGAAGAATTAAATTGCCGAGCACAGTGTAACTCAGGGAATGTGATGAAAATTCACCCATATCTTTCTGGGTGTTAACTAGGAAATTGCGTCTGGAGTGCAGGAATAATTATTTGCCTGAATTACAATTAAAAAAGGTACATAATTCTCACAAGATAATATGTTACACCTTAGGCACATGTGATGTACATATCACTCATCACTGCTCCAGTCGGAGTCAGGTGTCGCTCTGCTGTCGGGATTCGCGCACGACTAGTCAGAAACAAATCACAAGCTCTTGCTTTAGTTTTTCATGAATATACTATTTTCATATGTTGAGGTTGCCAGCCTCATATATATATCCACTAGCAAGAAAACATGTTAAATTCCCGTTTGTAATAGAAATGTTTACACTTATCCCAAATAATGGGTATACTCAATCTCCCGCACAGATTAGAATGGGCACACAGCACTTTGGTTAGATGCTGTTCGAATCACTTTGGCCTGGGAAATTAGAATTAATTCCTCTGACGACGAGTGCGAAATCACTACCTGTGAAAACTTGAGTTAAAGTCCTCTTATTACTATTGAATCTGATTCCTAGGTTTCCAGTCTTGTTATATTAAAGTCCTGACCCCTTAAGTTTCCAGTCTTGTATTTAAATGTGCGGGTTTACTCTTAAGTTTTCAGAGTTGCCCAAATACGTTGAACTGTCACTTATAAGTATGGAATACTAAGTCCAATATCTCACTGGCTTCTTGGGAGTTGTTCGCTGTACAATGCGATCCCTCTGTGTGTTCTGTGTCTGGGATTTCACTACATTATATTGTACAGTTTCCAGTTCAAATCCAGCTGGGTTTCCGCTGAATGTTCCAATCCAATTCATTGTAGATTCTGGCGAACACAATCACTCTCTAGCACTAGAGGGGTCGGTTTGTGTATCACTTCTCATCCCACACGTATTTGAAAAATATTAAATTTAAAATACACGCGTGGCCTCTTACAACAGTGATGTCATATCGTTGCATAAGACATCCGGCCGCATCTCTGTATATCACAATATTGTGACCATGTTTTCCTGGCGTAATGTCTTCCGCCCAGATGTCTACCCCGACAGAATTTTCTAATTATCGCCTTTATCTGCGTGCCTCCGCCAGACAGATGTCTGGTCAGACAATGCTGTTTTCTTTCATCGTACGCAGAATACAAGCTTGTGTCAACACGATCAACAGCTTTTCACTACTGGGGTCAAATGTTGGATCCACACGTTTCCACAGGAACGGTCTTAGAGTGGATTCAAAGACAGTCCTTTAGTAAATACTTCCGTAGCAGATACTGTCATAAGGGAGTGGCGTGTTAGAGACTTTCCCCTACTAGATTCAGCATACAGAGTAAAATGAATGAAAGAGCAAAATAAAATGCCAAATAACAAGCGAATAATGAAGAAATATGTAGAAAAGAAGTTTACGGCCGGAGGGCTGAAGGTGTGTTACACAAAAGTACCCACAGATCACCTTTCGTCACGTAATTATGCTACGTCTAGGAGTTGTAAAACAAATGGGTATCTGGTTCACTCTGGCGGAAAGTAAATACGTCAAAGGCATTGCGTAAACAATAAGATTTTATTTCACCTCCACCAAATTACTGTCATCTAGGGTATGTGAAGTCTCTAATGTCTTGAGTAAAATGAATGAAAGGGCAAAATGAAATTTCCTACGGCAGTATCTGCCAGGGACTGCCTCAAACTATTTGCGTTGTTCTCCGCCGTCACTGTATCGCTCGAGTTTCTCAGCTTGATTTCACTCCATCTCCTTCCTTCCACTATTTCCTTCCCTGTGAAATTTTCTTTCAGTGTTTAATTAGCTTCTTATGCAATTATGATATCATACCACATTTTTTTTCGTCACCGTGTCACCTTTCAGAGAGGTGGAACATATTTTATTTGTCCTATCCAAGTGTGAACATCAGAGAGGTGGATCAGAATAATTTTACATTGTGCATGCTAATTATTATTTGTAGCCACCACTGTATCTATGTTTACATTCTACCCCCCTACAGGAATCGTGGGCACCAAGTCATTCACATCCTCTGTGTAGCATTGACTGACTCTGAGTTTGTTATACTAAACCTTCCTGTTGACGAATTATGTAATCCAAATCTAGACTGAAATGTGTTAATAGACCCAACTACTGATATCCGAAGACGCGTCAAGAAATTGGCTCTTAATCTTAACCCATTAGAGCCCAGTGACTCATATATATCTCTATGAAAATGTTATAATAAAACACATATTAATGCCCACTGGGTCAAATATGGGTCATTTCATAAACAAAGAACGGTTTCAAGTTTATATAATAAGTTACATTCTAAACTACTTATTCAGATTTTGAAACATGAGTGAAGTATACAATTTTGTTGAAGTTCGTGGAGTTAAATCTACACACATTTAAAAAAAAAAAAAAAGCAAGTTTTAACACCGTTTTGGCGACAATAGTCCCGAACCTAGTCGGTTAAATAGGGCAGAAATGTCCAAACATGAACAGCCCTTATGGGGTTTGATGTTGAATATCACTGCACAAAAATTTTCTTATCCTCCCTTCGGAAAGCATTTATGAGTACAAGGTTCCGGCTATGGAGCAGAAATTTCCCAAATGTGTCACATTTTTCACCATTAGTTGAACCTGCTAAAGATGACCAGGATTATCTTTGGTAGCTCAAGTACCCTGCGACAAATGGCACTGGATCAGATAACTCATGTTTTAAGTTAAATTATTCAAAATGCCTGGTCTATCGGGCGCGAGTCTGGTTTCCCTAGACGGGTCATCCTGGAAAGTCTGGCAACAAAATGTGATGGTTATTTTATTTTAATGCAGATTATGACGAAATATCGCCTAAAAATGCAATTAAAAGACTTTGCATCTGCACAATTGTAATACTCCCCTTTGACTTAGCTTATGCAACGTTAGCAAAATAAATTGGGACTCTAACAATAATCGACCAATTGTGCGAAATAAAAGCAAGGAAATGAAAAGAAAAGCTGGACAAAAGCATCTTTGATCTTTTTTCTACCCAAAAGCAACTATTATCACTGACAGCTGTAAGACCTGTATTGCTAACTTTGGTCAGTCCTAACAAGTTTTTCTATCTGAGAAAATACTTACTAACTTACTACTAGTTCTGAAAGTCTACTTCCTTCGGGCTACTAGGCTACTATAGACATGCAATTTTAGTACTAACCTACTTAAGTTTTAATATTATCAATTTGAAACTGTAATTAATTGACAACGATACTTTTGTAAGCAACCCCTACTACTACTAGCACAACTGTATCCTATCAATAGCATTACCGTTACTACTGGTAATATCCACAACCACCATACCATTCCTTACTTACTTACTCACTTGGTCATTCCTCTTCTACCGTGAGATGCAGACATTACTATTACTTCAAGAACTAATAATACGCGGAGAAACACACAAAAAAAAAAAAAAAAAAAAAACACACACAAAAGAACTCTGACAGATCTTGAAGTTACAGGGACATAAGGAACTGTGTCTGAAACGGGCTTATACACCCAATCTCAGGTCCAACCCTTGCTTTCTCAGAGCTCAGCGCCTGAGTCAATTTTTTCTCTTGTAAACTTTTCCACAAGGAAATTTGTAGAGAAAGTTGTGCGAATTTACATGGAAGAGATCACAAACATTCCTGTCATCATGTTACCAAAGATTTGTTTGATTTTTTTTGCTCATAATACGGTTCCATTTGTAGCTGTAGTTCTCCTTAAACGACCTCTACTTGTTCAGGTCAGAAGGGGAACCATTAAAGTATAGTAATTTATGCTGTAATTATTCATAATACTTATAAACTAACAATAACCCGTCAATATTGACAGAATTTTAATTATAGTGTGTTGTTTCTGTTACATGTATTACAGACGGTACTATCACTACTGTGGTCATTTCATTGCAGGCGACCGTCATTAGATATTTGTAGTGAAAATTACATGGATGTATTAAATATGAAGACATGGAGTAACCTTCCTAAATTACATTTGGAGCAGTGATAATGATCTATTGGACCGTAAATTGACTAAATAACTAACATTTCTTTTATGACAACATGTGTCGTAATTGTTCGTGCATCTTTTAAAATCCATAATCAAACTGTTCATGTACACCGTCATTTGCGCATTTTTCAATTTTCGGGAGAGTACATATAAGGGAAACAATACAATTATTGTCTAACTTTCAACCACAGTTGCTGTGATTGAAAGTTAATGTACTCTCTCGAAAATAGACAAAGTGCGCAAATGATGGTGTGCAAAATGTGACTGACCGACCGACGTACTTACGGCGGGTATTATGGTATTCAGCAATCTTTGTTATACTTAATACTTTTTAAAATACATAGAATATTGTTACTCTTAAAAGTGTTACTTTCACGAGATGTCTGTAAGATAGAGTCATGGGTTTAAAACATTTGGTGTTAGTTTTAAGAACTATAATCATTCCACGAGGACAATTCCACCAGTGCTCCGATCTCCTCCCTTAGATCACACAATGAAGGATCTCAGCACAATGCACGAACTCTGTAGCACCGGCGAGAATCCCAATGTGTGTACATTCTACAAATATTTTTGTGGTGGATAGGTTTCTAATTTTTAAATTTTGCCAGGGCAGCTGCCATATGACCTACTCTTTACGATTTCCAACTACCGTGGGATGTTTAACGTGCGCAACTTGCAAAAGGGACCTCATATTTTTTTCGCCTTTATCCGAGAAGGCTATGCATGCGATCTCACTACCCAAGAGACCGGGGGGAGTATGAAATCATTAGAACCACTGGTTCTGAAAGAAAGAGAAGAGATGTTTGGCATCAATACAATGGTGGTAACTAAACATTTCAAGAATCGCTCTTTGAACCTTGTTATTCTCTGGTCACGAAATAATAGTAACCACGATAACTTCTTCATATTTTTTATTCCTATGTTTTGTTTCATCTTTGCTAAACATTCTTCAAACTCATGTTTATGTTTCTACGGGACATTCCTCTTGAACCCCTCTGTCCTGGAAAAAAAAAAATATTTCCGAGCCATCTTTGTGTCCAGCTTCCTTCAGTTAATCAATCATCCTGGAATCCTTCTAGATCTGGTAACTTTGGTTTGTTATGTAAACATCGTCTTTGTCTCGTCTGTTAGCCTGGTATCGCTAGTCACATGACCATATTTGGTTGTATGACGTTGATTATTGAAGAGAGCTTGCATAACTAGTTTTAGTTCACTGCTTGTCCTTTTTATCTGGTTGACTATGTGACTGCATTCAGTACATAAGTGTGTATTTTTGTATTGTTGATAATATTTTGCTGTTATTGATCCAGCGGCGCTCTCGCCCCACGGCCTAATGCCATGTAGTGATATCTGCATGTTTTCGCAAGTTGTTTTGTGTCTCCGTTCAAGGTGTTTCACTTATCTGGCCTCGGAGTAAGGAGCATTTTCCTAACATCATCAAGTGCTGGGTACTCAAAGAGGTGATGATCAACAGTTTCGTAGCGGTTATTACATAGCTGGCACTCTGGAGTGTGCTGTGGTTGAATTCTGTTCAAGTGATTGTTGAGTAACGTATGTTGTGTTCTGAGCCGAAAAATGATGCTCTGATCCCTACTTGTAAGATGGCCGATGTTGTCATTAGGATCAGGACCGGCCATTTGTCTGTAAACCTCTCTTCCGTTGTTTCCCATGGCCCATCTGTTCAGCCAAGTTTCTTTGTTTTTGTGAGTGATTTGGCTATTTGGAGAGTTTTTTGTTGTGAATCGTTGTTCTTGACTTATTCCTTTCTTTGTTAATCTGTCTGCTCTGTCATTACCTGGTGTATTTACGTGTTCAGAGATCCATTGCGTAACTTTTATGATGCAAAGGGAAGTGATAAGCTGATCAGCATCCAGGATTAGTTTGGTTAATTTTGCTAATATGTTAAAGAAGCTGTTATAGTAACAGACAGTCTGTCGTTGGTAGATTCATTCATTGCACGTCGGATCCCCATGTAACATAGGCCTTCAACAAACACACGTAATGAACATCTGTCGCGTGTCATCAGGTCAAGGTCTTTCCTTGTCTTTGTAATCATCTTCATTACTAACTCTAGGCCTCTTCTCCATGTGTTTTTTTTTTAAACTACCCCTGCTTCTGTTACCCTGAGGGTTCCAGAGAAAGGATTGACTAGTAATACTGTCAATAAGTTTCCGCAGTGTGTACCCAATCATCCATCTCTTGTTCCACTGTCATATAGGTAGACTATAAGCTCAAAACACTTCCAAAAAGCCCAAAGACTTCGTTTAGGGAGAAAAATATCACATCAGATTCACACTTTTCACGTCGTATTTAAACAAGTGAAGCTCCAAGTTATGGCTTCGGAGTTCCCAATTTTAAAAAGGCTACTCCCGTCTACCCAGCTGTAAATGGGTACCTGAATCTGCTTTTAAGTTAAGGATGTCATGGTCAGTGAGGAAGGGACATGGTCACCACACCTCGTAAAGCTGAGAGCACATATAGTGATGTCTCTAACACTACACTCCCTTCCAGCAGTGTCTGCTAGAAAGACACCTTATCGTAAGAAACACTCCCAGTCAAAATGCACAATTTGAGCCGGCTATGGCCCTTGGTTGGGGAAAAGTGCGGCTGAAAGATTGTTTCATACGATTTTAAAGAAATGCCTCCATTCTGAACCCTGTCTTCTACTGTTTTTTTTTTTTTCCTTAACCAGCGGCACTTGGGCTTTCAGCCCTTCGGCCCAATGACATGTCATTGCGAGGCTGGGGAACCTGAGGACTTTCCTTCCAACCCGGTCAGGAGCTTCGCTCCTTCCCATCCACAGAGGGTTTATCACAGGAGCCGTTCAGGCTATTCAGTCAAATTTCCGGCCGTAAACATTTCTTCAAACGCCGACGCCCGGGTTTGAACCATGAACACCTGGTCGCCAGTACAACGCCGAAGCCATTACACCAGCGCGGCTCCCGTCTTCTACTGTTACAATGACACATTTGGCTGTAAAGACCAGCATCTTTTCTAACAGCAGTTATTATAGATTAGCTTATTAGCTTATGTCTAGACTGTTATCTTTGTCATTCAAGATTTCAAAGGGTTCTCCTAGCACTAGATCTCTCGATGAACTTCTCCTTAAGCCATTTATTTTAAGAATGTTAGTCACGATTGTCTGATGCGATAGTGACCCAAATTCAAGATGTTCGTCTTTTTCTTCTTTCACCTTTCAACTCACAAAGATGCATTGACCTTCAACAAACGTATACAAATTCTTCCTGTCACGTGACATCAGCTCAAGGTCCTTACATGTCGTGTTCATCCACTTCATGTCTGTCTTCAGTTCAAGATGTTAATACAGAACAACTTTCGCACTTTTGAAAACAGTATTGTACTATTGAAGTCACAGCTACGATAAGTAGTTGGCGCATATTTCAAATTTACTTTTCAAAGTAGCACTTTCAAAAATTACTGTACTGTGAAGACTTGTAAAACACCAGAAAACAGATTGTTGCGATGCTGAACTGTAGACGGTATGGATATTTTTATTGTTGAGATGCTACGCCACATATTGATATTGCTCTTTCTGATTAATATACTTTTTAAATTGTTACCGAGCTGCAAATTTGTACTTCATTACTGTACTGTGAAGACTTGTAAAAAACCAGAAAATGAATAGAACAGTGAAGAAGTTGTGTAGAACATTTATTAATGTGAACAACGACCATACAATTGACATCGGCTTGTAGCAAGGAAAGATGTGACTGGCGATTTGAGCAGCTGTGCACCTTGTTCATTGCATAAAAGTATCTCAACTATAAAATTTAGTAGTTGTGTTTTCGCTTTTTACTTCTTTTCATTCCGCCTAATTGGTCCTTACCCGCGGACTGACAAAGCAATTCGTGACCATCACGCCTGGTGGCGTCTTGTCTTTTATCTTGGCTCTCGTTTATCCTTCCATCAGTATCTTGTTGTATCTTAATTCTTCGTTTTTATCCCTCTTTATTCTGTTTTATCTTAGCTCTCTTTTAGTTTTTCTTGTTTTGTTTTATCTTTTATACTTTTAATTGTTTTTCTTTGTTGCGTTGTATCTTAATTATTAGTTTTATTCATCCTTCTTCTGTTTTATCTTTGCCACAGTGCTTTCGCCAGGGACAAGAAAACTAATACAGTGAGAAGTTAAGTTAAATACATGACAATGGTATGTTAAGTACATGACAATGATATGTTAAATACATGACAATGATATGTTAAATACATGACAATGATATGTTAAATACATGACAATGATATGTTAAATACATGACAATGATGTGTTAAATACATGACAATGATGTGTTAAATACATGACAATGATATGAGCGGAAAAAGGAAATATCCGAAAAATATCCGACGTTGCAGTCACAAATTCCAGTGTGATCAAAACTAAGATGGCCACTCGAAATGATCCGAGTATGACTGTCCACGGTAGGTCCTCTTTATATTCATCTACCAAAATTGTCCTACATCTTCTTCTATTCTCTCTCCCGCATCCTTTATTTTATTATCTTTCCTTACTTGTTTTTTTTTCCTGTATTTTTCGCATCACTCGTTTGCGAAAAATATTTTTCTTCAGTATTCTCAAACTTTACCGGGTTTTTTTTTTTTTCTCATACTGGGATACGTAATTCGATTACTTAGATGTCAGTCAGACGAGAAGGGAAATTAAGTTGCAGCTATCTCAGACATCGAGCCGCCTTGGCTCTGCACCTTCAGATGACACGACACTCTTGAGTTTAGATTCTCGATGTAAACGCGTGAGAATTTGCTAGAGAGAGAGCCGACATCCGTCTGCATTTTTCACCGGTCAACAAACGAGTTGTATCGGCCGAAACGCTTAAGTAGGAGCGAATATTTACACCTTATAGTCGCAGTTTCAGACATTTGTCTGGAAATCCCAGGCTGACACACGGCTCATTTGTGGGCCCCGGTCAGCGTGAGGTGCGCAAGTAGTATAAGGTGTCAGTTCAGAGTCCCGTACGTCGTCAAAATAGCTCCGGCTTAGCGTAAATGAAAAATCGCCCCGCACCGCAGACAGGCTGTCTGAGATTTGCAACTCACGCGCGCTCTCTGTCACTGATGGCTGTTACGACATGAGGGAAGACTGACGTAGGGTGTTAGAGAAGGGGAGAGAAGACCGGGCGCTGTTTCGTGGTTTCGCAAACAGTGGGATTCTTTGTTCCGTTTCATAGATATAACTAGAGTTGCAAACCCTGATTTCAGGCATCTCAGGAATTCGCAGTTAGACTAGAACATCAGCCCTTGGTTCGATTTCTAAATATCTCTGTTAAAAGAGACGGCCTTTAGTCTGGTTGACGC
Organism: Oreohelix idahoensis; assembly: GCA_024509875.1. Classification (NCBI taxonomy): domain Eukaryota; kingdom Metazoa; phylum Mollusca; class Gastropoda; order Stylommatophora; family Oreohelicidae; genus Oreohelix; species Oreohelix idahoensis. The sequence continues at coordinate 63,274 of JAMPIV010020346.1, forward strand.
GGTTTAGTTCTTAGTAACTCTGTGTCGAGGTATATTAAAATTATATATCTAGTAGTTTGTGAAGTGGTTTTAAAGGTGTTAATTTTCACTAGC